>JARYZH020002710.1:0-14107 GCA_030021035.2 Notholithocarpus densiflorus
TCATCATAATAACAATGTTAAACAAAGGGGTTAGTGGCTTAATTAGTGCCTGCTGAAGTTCCTATAAAGACGTGGGGGCATTGATAATTCATCTTTGCAATGCAAACATTTCCGGAGACATGTAGAGCAAATACGGCTTTTCAAAGGTGGGAATGGTTGTTGTTGAGACAGGATTTATGCCACTAATTAAGCTTAAGCTGCTTGACTAATGGGATGGAAAAAATAAATAAAATTATGGTTTAAAAAAAAAATATTATAAGGAATTAGAAGAGTGTCCCTCAAATGGACTTAAGAGTATGTTTAGTAGGCCTCATTCGGTCTTCTATTTCTTAAAAAGAAAAATTTGAGAAGAAGTTTCTTTAAATTAATTATATAAAATTTCCACTATCTTTGTAAAACATGCATCTTGAATTTATTATATTATCTCTCTTTTTTTTTCAACATCAACAATATTTGCACTAGAATTCTTATAAATAGTAACACATACACACACATATATATTGGTAAAAAACTATTTTGGACACACACACATATAACTATTTTGGTCCCTAAATTTTATCAAAATTTTTTTTTAAATCCTTAAATTTTGTGAAGAATTTTTTAATAGTTTAGTGACAAAAAATAGAGATGAAAGAAGAACTTAAAAAAAAATTTTAATTTAAGGATAAAAGTATACTTTTTATAATATTTAAGGATAAAAAGTAAAATATTTTCAATAGTTTTTGGATAAAAAATGAAGATTTCAATAATTTAAGAATGAAAAACGAACTTTTTAAAGTTTAGAGATGAAAAACAAACTTTTGATAAAGTTTAGGGATCAAAATAGTAATTTACCTTTTTCTTCTTTCTTTATTATTATTATTATTATTATTATAAACTTATGAGGACATTTAGATTGATATAGAACTATAGAAGAATGGAGTATTAAGGTTGAATTTCAAAGAGCTCATTTTTATATCCATGAGTTACATGTGCAGCCCACGTGATCTTTGTTCACCTTTCAAAAGGCGCCCATTTTATTGACTCCGATTGCTCTTAACATCAAACAATTTCACAAATGACAAACCCCATTTTATTGCAGGCCATCAAAATTAAGTATACTGAAAAATTCAGCCTCCGCAAACTAATTTTCAAACCAAAATGGTTCACCTTTTTAATAGTTGAAGAATACTAGATTAATTGACTACCTTTGGAATAATCGCTAGGGAAAAATTATGACAGCTTTTCAATTTAATATTTTTTTGATTTTCCCACTTCAACGCAAATTATTAAAATTAAAAAATTACAAAAAAAAATTATTTGACCAAAATTTGGCTATATTTTTTGAATCAATCAGAATAACTCGTTCAGACTAAAGATATTATAAATTCAATTATTGACTTGATCTAATTAATTGATATGTGTGCTTCGGAGAACCTTTGCTTTCTTAGGTTTTGAAACAAAATTCAAAATTTTAGTCAGTATACGCGATGTGGGTTCCTTATTAAATCGTCAAAGGTGATCACGTTGATGATGCATGCAAGCATGAGACGTGCCTTTATTAGAGACTAAACTCAGAAATAGAAACTAAGGTGTTTGGGAGAGATGCAACACGACTGTGAGCGTGTTTGGATAAGTTGTAAAATGGTGTTTTGGGTTTAAAATAAGTGTTTGTAAAAAAGTTATGAGGAATTGTTGTTGTGAAACAGAGTTTTGGATTTTAAAAACGCATTTTTAAGCTCCCAAAATGTATAACTAAAAGGACCCTATGTAGAACCTCGCACTTCACCGTGATCGCACACAACCATCGGTTTTGAATACCATTTGTTAGGAAGAGAACACCTTGAGTAACTTCAAATTGAGTAGTTAATATAATATATATGAATATCACTTAACTCAAAAACTTAACCTTATGAGTTTGGGCGCAACTATTTTATATTAATCACCTACTCTTCTCATTATTAGTATTCAATGCAGGATTTCACTCACATGTGTATACTATATACCCAATATAAGGCTTATAGAATGTCTGTTTATAAAGATTATTAAATATTACGGGAATAATACTTCTTCTTTTCAAATGAATTGTGAGTTTTATCATGAATTTAAATAATGAAAATCATTATTATGTGAGAGGAAAATATCATCCACAGAATACTGAATAAATATTACTCGTCTAGTCAAATTAATAACAATTTCCTTTGCTTCTCTTAAAATTTTTTTTATTGCAACAAAAATTATCATTTTCTACCAAGCATTCTAATGATGTGTTGATGACCAAAGCTAACAAGGCATGCTTTTGCATTGCACAATCCATTTTCATTACAAAGTGTTTATATTACTTTATAAACTCAAAAGAAGCCTCAAAAAATAACAAAATCTCTCTAGAATTCTCTCAAACTAATTCAAAGTCTCTCCTCATATGAGAAGACCCTTAGGTGAAGCCACCAATTATTCTTAATCACATCATTCTAACATCCCCTCACATATGCGTCTAAATTCCTTCTCAATGAATATGATGTTAATGTTAAAATCCTATTAATATCTTTGCCTTTAGTTCTCGTGTTTCTCCTTACATTTTCTATTCTAATTTGTAACGAAAATTTTCTCTAATGTACTTAATTGTGTACTTTTAGATTTGTAAAATATTATATATACTTTTACTTTAAAATGGATACGCTAAGAACTTCGTAGTTCAATTAGAATTTCTAAGTATTTCCAATGAAAACGTCTAAGTTCAAATCCCCTTCCCTCAGTATCGAATTATTAGGAAAAAAAAAAAAACTACAACTTTGAAATGGATTCTCTAGATTTGAAAAATAAATATAATGGACCCCTTTTCAAATTTCATCTCAAGCTAATGTAGGGTGGCTAAAAAAGTGGGTCAAACTTGTGACATGCCAAAGTAATGGGAGGCTCTACTTCCATATTACCTATACATTTTGGTCTAAGCTTCACTAAAAAATTAGTTTAAGAAAAATGCTAGGGACACAACAATTTTACAACAAATTTTTATGTGGCAAACTGTTAGTAGTAGGTAAAAAAAATAATGCAGTTTTGGGCCCAAATGAAAACCAATAACAAATTGTAACCTAAGGTTTGTTGTGAAAATATCATGAATGTAGTAGCACTTCTCTTAGTTTAAGACTCAATTTTATACAAGAAGAGCCTATCATTTTTGTATTTGTATATAGATATATTTATATATATATATATAAATATATATATTTTGTGTGTGTGTATGCAAGTTAGAGTGTTTATATGACCGAGGGGTATATCATGCATTTGATGCATGCATTATATATTTTTCCCATGTGAACAGCTAAAATTGCATATGAAATCGTCACTGCCTATCTATTTCATTAATATTATTTTCTTCTCTAATGGGGGAGGGGTTTTGAATCCAACTCTCTAAGAGAGGCTAGATAATATCAAATTACAATTTTTTTGTCATTTCTTTAATCTCAAGTTAATTATTTCTTTAATATTCTTTTTTTTAATAATAATATTGCTAACCCCTTCAAACCAACCATTATTGACTAAAGATAATGGTATGCAGTATGCACGCATCAAAGCGTCTCCGTTTTGACTTTCACTAAAATCTCCACAATGACTTGCAAGTTGCAGCAGAAATGGTCATCTGAGCTTGCTAAGTAGATTAGGTATCATTTGGTAACATTTACCTCGTTTTATTTATTTATTTGTTTAAAACATATATAGTGGTCACTTTTTTTTCTCCCCTTATGAGTAATTCTACGTCTATAATATTTTCACAATAAATTCTAAGTGATAAATTGTTACTAATTCTAATCTAAGCATACTATCGACATCATTTTTTTTTCCTACCAGTAAGTCAGTAACAACTTACCACTAATTAAGATTTGTTGAGAAATTATAATAAAAATGTTATGTATTTCTCTTAGTTTATGAGTATAAATTAAAACAATGCTATTTGAAGTCTTGTGTAGGGTATATATGGAAGTGTACCCTTAGGTTTGTATATATATATAACCTCCTCAAAAAAATAAAAAGTTTGTATATAACAATGCTTAACTAGATTACAAATAGGTAATTGCCACATCATAAATATCGGGGAGTATTTGGGCAAGCTGCGATGAGAAAGCATATCTTTTTGCTAAATCTGCTAAGGGTCTGTTTGAATACCGTTTATTGTTGAAAATTAAAATCTGAAAGCTGAAAACACTGTAGCAAAATAATTTTTAAATATGTGAATAGTGCCTGGGATCCAGTTTTAAAGAAAAATTTGCTGAAATCCGTACTTGTGGGTCCCGTAACAGTGCACGGGACCCACACAAAAATATTTATATATTTTTTTGTTTTGACTTCTTAAAATAAAAATTTGAACATCTTGAATCCCAAATCCCAAATTCTAAATCATTTTGAAGTCCAACTGAAAATGATCCCTTTAACAATCTATTCTTGCAAATAAAATTACAATTAATTTATACTTTTGATCGAATTTACGAGTGGAGTGGTTGAATTTGAATGTGTTTTTAAATTGTTATTTGTTAAGTTGGGATTGAGACATGTGCCAGTCAGTCAATCAATAATTAATAAATGTTAACACTAAAGGAAAATTAAACAATTAGACAAGAGGTGATTCTAAATAAAAAATAAAAAAATTAGGCAAGGGACGTGAGACAAGGGAGAGTGATTGAGTGAAGACAAAAACAAATGTTAACACAACAAAAATTTTCTTAATAGAAATACAAAGACTAATAGCTGTCAAAGTTGAGTTAAGTTGTTAAATAGAAGAATTGTATAGAGTAAAGACAAACTAATTGATAAAAATATTTTAAACAATAGTAATTAAAGTTCACTTAACAACAATATTAATATGTTTATTGTATTTTTTTTTTTTTTAATTTGAGATAGAAATCTCATTTTAACCTAATCTAAATTTATATGTATGTGAAACTCCCTCTTAGAGACTAAAAGTCCAGCCCTTACCCTCCCGCTCTACAAGAACTTGTACTTGTGAAGTGACCATCACGTCAAAGAACTTGTACTTGTATTAATCTCATTTTAACCTAATCTAAATTTATATGTATGTGAAACTCCCTCTTAGAGACTAAAAGTCCAGCTCTTACCCTCCCGCTCTACAAGAACTTGTACTTGTGAAGTGACCATCACGTCAAAGATACGTAGTGGTATTGTATTTATGAATAATAGATTATTTCCAAGATTTAATTTTAGTAATTATAATTAGTATGTCCATTATATGAAGAGACAATTTACCAAATGAACTTACAGATTATCTTTTATTATCTTCTTAGCACTATGGACAGATTTATAATAAAACCATGTAGACTACAAAATTTATCTCCTACTTATGGTTTATTTTCTTATTAATCCCCATAGAAAAAAAAAATCCTAAAACCACCAATGCGTCTCGTTTACATATGATGAGATCCACATATAATTCTAGTGTGAAGAAGATAAAAAAAGTGCGTGCAAAATGTTAAAAAGTGAAGGAAAAATAGTGCCACTAAAAAAACATTTTATTAAATAATTTACGTGAACAAAAACATAAGTAGATAGTTATTTTAATCACCATTGGAATGTCATATAAATTTTTCTCTAAACTGCTTTGAAGAAAACTTCGTAAAGAAATATTCAATCTTTAATCTAGAAATTGCAATAAATGTCTTAATTTGACGTCATTGTTGATTTCCATGTTTGACCGAAGTCGGTGCTTGTATGACATTTTACATCTATGAATCTTCAACCTGACTGGTGGATTAAAGTTTTTTTCAAAGTTTACAAGGAAGCGTTGAAATTTGAATACATATAAAAATATTTTTTGTTATTATTAATACGTAAATTTTGTGAAGAAGCCAGCTATATAATAAAATAAAAATAAACTTTTGTTGCTTCTCGAAGTGTATTTTACTATTTTTTTTATACGCTGTTAGACATTTTTGTCTGAGTAATTAACATGCAAATAAGGATGAGTATTGGGGTTTAAATTTTTAAAAAAGAGAAAGTCAAACTCTAGAGGTCTTCCTGCTTATATAAATAAGAATCCAAACTCCTACGGAAATGGCAAAGCGCTAAGGATTAATTGTTTCAAAAGCTATGGAGAATACTACTACTTCGGAGGAAAAGTCTTTTCTTGGAAATAAAATTATGGAAGAAAGATCAATGAAATCTAATAGTAAAGAAGAGAGTACTTCAATGGAGATTAACAAGGTGATTTCTTTTACCTACTGTTTGCAACTGATCATACTTTGCCACAATGGTTTTCAACACTACTTTTTAAGTTGGTTTTTTACATAAAATTTTTGTTTTGTATGAGTTAATTTGGTTTTAGATCAATCAATGGTTTTGATTTTTGATATATATACACGAACATTTTATGAGGGATATATATACAAGTTCTTGAAAATTTTCAAGCTTTTATAGATAAATCTTCAGATGTTTTTAAAACTCTTCTTTATGTAAGTCTTTTTTTCTTCTGGATTACTTTGTTGAATATGTATAGCCGACTCTATAATTTTGGGATTAAGACTTAATTTTTTGTTCTTCTCTTTTTGTGAGAAATCCATCATAATTCTTTTGAATTTTGTTTTATACGTTCCTTATGCATGGATGATGAACCGTATTGTATTTCAGGAAGAACGAGGCAAGCATATTGAAGAAGAGGAGAACAGTTCGATGCCTTTTTCTGCTAATGGAAATTCTCTAAGAATTACAAAACAGGTAAAGAAATCATGAAGTTCACGAATAAAAAAAAAATATTTGCTCATTTTTATATAATAAATTTGACCCTTTTTCGCTTTCTGTAATTAATTAGCTTCAAAGAATGAAGAACATACATATCTTTGTTTCCTTTTCCTTTTTTCTGTTTTCAAAAAATGGGTTTATTACTATGAGAAAGTTTTGGTTTAATCATATCATATGATTCATATCTAGCCAAGAAGAGAGGTGGAGAGATAGTAAGTTATCTTAAATTTCACATGATAAGCACTGCACCTTCACAAAAGAGCAAATTTTTACTGCTACAAATCCATGAAAGAATATAAATATATCTCAAAAAGCTGTTTTTGTACATAGGCTATTTGGAATTTTGGATGTTGAACAGAAATAATGATTGCCCTTAACTTTATGTGCCTTAATTAAGTTAAAAAATTTTGTCTTCCAAGAGCCAATATAAATATATATTGCCAGCCAATGTGTGATTAAAATTCATATGATTTAATCTATTATCTATACCATGTTGCTTCAAGAAAAAAAAAAAAAATCTATAACATGTGATAAATTTGACTTGTCACAACCTACGACTTGACACCATGAATCTTACAGACTGGTCTACAAAGTCAAGAATCAATATAAAATTGTCATCAATTCCATTTGAAAAGTATAGGAATCTTTTGTTTTTATTATCTACTTCCAATAATTTTATCTTACTACGCAAGACTTCGTATGCTTACATCTCCATCCATTATTTTATAGAATTGTAAAACCAATATACTACTCCAATGATTCAGCAATAATAAGTTTCTCCAATTCTTGCAGGTACCTTTGACAATGGAGAAAAATACAGTAGACTTGCTTTCAAGACGAAAGAATCAAGTAAGATTTTCTATATTGTTCATTGTTATGTATGTATAAAACAAGAAAATCAATAAATTATCAATTGTCTTAGAATATTAAGTTATTAAAAATAAAAATTATCATTTCTTTGAACTCTCCCTTAATAAGTGTAACCCAATATGTGGAATTTCTAACTTTTTAAATGAAGGTAGAGTTGAAATATGATTTGAAACTTAAGATTATATGCTAAGATATCATGATAAATTACTATTACTTCAAAAGTTTAAATTATTAGAAAGAATGATGATCAAAATATAATCACTTTTAATCATTATCCTAACAGAAATGATAGCATAACATTGTAAAAATGTTGCTCATTTATCTTTGTCATTTACTAGAGTGGCACTACTTTAACCTTGTGAATGAGAATTAACAAGTCCAAGCAATTTTGATTTCCTCTACTCTTTTACGTAATTCCATTGTAAGATTATTCCTAATTTAGCTACACTTTTTTTGTTGCACCTGCAGGAGGATCAGTTAAAATTAGCTGAAGCTGAAATGGGAGTGGTTAAAGAAGAAAATGAAAGGCTAAAGATGTTATTAGAACGAACTGTAAAGGAGTACCAGTCCCTACAAATGCAATTCTTCGACATTCTTCAGCAAGAAAACAAGTCTAAAGATACAGTTCCTAGCCATCAGCAGGCAAAAGAAGAACCTGAACTTGTCTCTCTTAGCCTTGGGATAACCTCTACCGAGCCCAAAAAGGAGGATAAAAAGAATAACAATTTTAGTAATGGCCAAGAGGAGGAGAAATTGAATGGAGCACTTTCTCTGGGGTTGCAGGACTACAGATTTGAGCCAAGCTCAACTGAACATGTGAGGAATAATTCATGCTCAAACAATAGCTTTGAAGAACAAAAGGAAGAGGAGCCCACTGAAATTTGGCCACCAAGTAAAATTCTAAAGACTATGAAAAGCGGAGATGAAGAAGTTTCACAACAAAGTCAAGTAAAGAAAACTAGGGTTTCTGTCAGAGCTAGATGCGATACCCCAACGGTTAGTATCAAAATTTTATTAAGTCAATGTTAGAATAATGATTGAAGGATTAAATTCATCAATTCTTAATAATTTAATAAGTTTTTGAGAGTAATAGTAATTTATTATTTAAACAATCTAGGAACATGAATATAAAAACTATTTATTGAAAATGTTCATAGTTGAATGATACTTTAACTTGAAAAGAAAAGAGAGAAAAAGTTCTTGAAACGTCCTTTTTAAGTGTCACATACTAATCCAAAATTAAAATCTTTTGTGCCATATACCACCACTTGACATGCATCAATATTTGTATTTAATAACTTTGTTATAATTAATTAAGTTTATACAGTAACATATATTACATGTTTACAAATATGAGTTTCTTATATAGATGAATGACGGATGTCAATGGAGAAAATATGGACAAAAAATAGCGAAAGGAAATCCATGCCCTAGGGCATATTACCGTTGCACAGTCTCACCATCTTGCCCTGTGAGAAAACAGGTATATTTTGCTTGCTTTTTTTTTAAATTTGAAATTTTGTCTAACCTCTTAATATTGTTGTATATGAACTTTGTAGGCCTCCCAATTTATAAGTTATTATTCTTATGTATTTTTAATTAATTTTAAATTATATTCTATATTTAAATATTTCATTAAAATTTTGTTATATCATATTGTCTATAAATTAATGAAAGAATAGATAATTTCATATATAAACACAATCACAATAAATGTCTATTAATAATAAGCATAATTAGCCAATTTTATATTTAAACAATAAATAAAAAGAGAAATGTTTTTCATATTTTGATCATTTTTCCGTCCAACTGCATGGATTATTAACAAGTTATGGTAATAACGTATATAATTAATCATTGAATTTATAATAGAAGTATGAATCCAGTTATCATAGAATTTCAAAATATGCCATCATTTGTACAAGGAAAATGGGCTGCTTAATTATCTTCCTTGGATCTCATACTTCTAGAATATAAACAATGCACGTTTTAAAGCTGCGTAAGAGTCAAGTTTAACGTGATTATCAATGGCCTATCGTATGAGGGGGAACTTAATTTCCATGATTAGCACAATGAAAAAGTTGAAAGATGGTCCTTGGGGGTCAACCTAAAGAAAATTATTATTTTCAACCTTAATTTGATAGCCCCTTTCATTTGTATTTCCAAATGTAATTATGAAATCTGTTTCCTCAAACGAATTTGAAAACAACAAATATCATTGGCCGTTCATAGAGTTTTTCAATTGTTAATGAAAATCTAATTTGAACACGAGAAACCTCGTTATTTTTCTTCCCGAAAATGACTCTGTTTTTGTAAAATTCCTTCAGGGTTCTCTTGCAAAGGCATTTAAACAGAATGGTTTAGCTTTCAATTTCTAATTTTTTTTATTGATTAAATTTTAGGTTAGATTTGAGTTTTATTAATATATAGATTTGAAATGTGATTATGTGCAAGATGTCATCATAAATCAATAATATCATTGGTAGTATTTTTGTTTGCTTAAAATAGTAAAATCTGTAAAGCTCAAAATTATTATGTGCAGATTATATCTATATTTGGTTTTTTTATAATAATTGTTCTTAAAATCCCACGATTGTGAATCTTCGAATCCAAACACAACATAACAACGTTGATCCTGAAGTACCTATCAAATGCATTTTCTATATGTCAAGGTTTAAAAAAAATAAATGAATAAATAAGAGAGAGAATGAGAGATAAGTACATGAAATTCATTCATAATATATAACCATAATTTCTGAACTATATTGGAAAAAAGTACATATATTGTTTCACTATATTTCATGTTCTCAAGAATGCAACCAAACCCTGAAGGTCCTTATATGTTTTAAAAAACACTTTGCTGTGATATAAATAAATGTAGTGTTTGAAAGTAGGAACAACAAAAATTGATCTAGATAATTTCTTTCTCAATTTTCAGGTGCAAAGGTGTTTTAATGACATGTCTATCTTGATCACCACCTATGAAGGAAAACACAACCACCCACTTCCAGTATCAGCCACGGCCATGGCTTCCACCACTTCTGCTGCTGTTTCCATGCTTCAATCTCAATCATCCACAAGCTCACAAGGAGGCCTCAACACCTTAGCTAGTGTACCCATTTCTACCTCTACTAACCCCCATGGATTCAATTTCACTCTATCCCAAAATCCAAGTCCACAACAACTCTATGGTCTTCCCAACTCTTCAATCTCAACTTTAAATTCACACCCAACAATCACTCTTGACCTCACTACTAATGCACCATCCAGGCTTTCCTCTAGTTTCTCATCTGCACCAAGATATCCCTCAACAAGCAGTCTCAACTTTTCCTCATCATTTTCCCCTTCTTTAGAGCCTAATAACACTTTTCAAACACATTGGTATAATGGTCCTACTAGCTACAACAATCATGGGACTGTACCGGCTTACAATAAAAACCCTATTGGCAATTTGAACAGTATTGAAAAGCAACCATTTCAAGAACAATTGTACCAACCATACATGAAAGAATCCATAGTAGCTGCAACTAAAGCAATTGCATCAAACCCGAAATTTCAATCAGTATTAGCCGCAGCACTCACATCATATGTTGGCACTAGTGGTGGTGGTGTGAAAGAAAATCAGGATGCATGTGAAAGCTCAAGCATGAAGTTGAAGTGGGGTGAGTCTCATACAATGAATCCTATCTACTCGTCTAGCCAGAATGGCATAGGATGTGGTTCAAGTTACTTGAACAAATCTTCATCTTTCAATTCTCCAAAACAAGGTGGCTTGGCTTTGTTTCCACCTAATTCATTGCAACTTTCTGCATCTAATAATTGTGCTTCTGCGGCTCCCCCTGACAATAGGGACCATTTCAAATTGTGAGACTTTAAGATTAGGTGTGTTTTTCATCATTTTTAGCTACTTGTGAAGTGAGCTAGTTTTTTTTTTTTTTTTTTTTTTTTTTTTGATAAATTGATAGTTGGAGAAAGGTGCTAACAAGTTGACTCTTGACAAAGAGGGCTAGCTTGTTATGAAGGTTTCCTAAATCTTTAATTAATTTGGGCTAGCGATGTTATGATGGTTTTGTAAATGTGTCATTTTATTTGTTTTCTTCCGCAGATAACTTGTACATTTCATTTGTACACATTTATAAGTTAAATTATTAATTTGATCCATTAACTCTCTTGGATAAAGTTTAATTTAGTCTCTCAATTATTAATTGTTTCAATTTGATTCTTCGGTTTTAAAAATAAAGTTTATTTCATTATTGTATTTCCTCTTCCTAAATTTTTAAACAAAATCAGCGGTGATAAATGAATTATACATTCAAAGTGTTAACTATTAATTTCTTTTTTCTCTTTTTTCCCTAGGCATAGGTACAAAGAAAAGAAAGTAAATTACAAAAGGGCCTTGTCCCCCTTAAGGGCAATTAAAACCCTCTTGGGGGAACACCCCAGATCAAAACCCCCTTTCAATCCATAATAATTAATACCCCACTTAGCAAGCTCATGGGCAACCATTTTGCCACATCTCCCAATCCAACAAAACAATGGCTTACAAAAGGAGCTATCAATAGAAGTCTAACTTCGTCTTAGATAATAGCATCCATTTCCCAATTAATTGGCTTGCCAACTTCCACCATCTCCTTAGCTTCCGTTCAACATTTTCGTTGGAAATATTATCATTTGATCTAAAAGAAATTTGTTAGTTTCATTTAAATTTAAACAAAAATGAAACTCAAAGATGACATTGACTTGATTATAAAAGTTAAAAAGACCAAATTGAATTTTACCCTATAATCAAAGGATTGGATCAATAATTTAACCTTATATAGAATGAGTCATTTGTGGTTTGTAACTTTTATACTCCTTATTGTTAAGTTGATCAACTGCTAATAATACGATGGGGTAATGAAAAAAGAAATCCAATGTAGATTTTATTCATTTCAAAGAACCATTAAAAAAAATTTAAAGGATTCGTTTGGAAGTTCATAAAAGAGTATAATAGAATGAATATAAAGAATGAAAGGGAAATTAATGAAGCTAAATTGTTTAGTTTTGGATATTTTAAAAGAAAAGAATAAAAAATAATTAACATTTATTGAGAATAATAGAATAGAAATTAATCATTCTATTACAATATTATTATTATACCTATTATTTTATAAAAATAAATGAATTTAATTTAGATTCAGTGGGATAATTTTTTAAAAATACTACAACGTATTATGATCCAAGCAACTACTTTAGTCCACTAGTCAAATCAAAACAAAACTCCACAAATCAGAAGTCACGGAAGTCACAGTTTTTACAGTCAAAAAGAGGAGACGAATGTTGTTTTCTTTTGGTTGCTCAACAGCCACTCCATTGCCATTGCTTTTATCGGGGCTTGTTTCCCGTTACAAAATTTTCACACTTTCTTGACTCCAACGAAACTCTGATACTATTTATTTTCCCTTTTCATTAAAAGTTTCACGTGTAATATGTTTATGGTTTGACTTAAAATGCCTTATTAAAGAAGTGTAAGATTTTTTTTTTAAGAGAGTTTTAACTTATGACGTCCACTCTTGATTATACTTTTTTATCATCAGATCAAGACAACAATCAGTTTTTGGTGTAAGTAAGAATTGAATCTCAGATCTCTTATTTAATTATCAGAGATTTTATTTGTTAAGCTAACTGGAACCCACAAAAAATATAAAATTTAATTTATAAATTTTGAGAGGTAAAATTTAATTTAAAGAAAACTACCCCTCTCGATTAAAATGTAATTTGTCATAAATTCTTTGTCAGCCACGGTTAATTTACATTGAAACCGAACAGTGGTCCCGTTATTACAAGTTGGGCTTCTACTAATTTTAAGCCCTCCAACTTGTATTTTCATGCTTACTCAAAACAAAAAATAAAATAGCCACAAAAAAAAAAAAAAAAAAAAAAAAGGCAAATTCCATTATCATATACAAGATTTGGGCTAATGCCAACAAGGTCTAAGATATTTTAAAATTAACTAATTTAGTCCCTAAACACGATTTGGTCGTGGGTTCCAATTAACTCAATTGATAAAGTCTCTGATGGTTGTATAAAAGATCTAGGGTTCAATCTCCGCCTACATAAAAAACTGATTGGTGTCTTAGTCTGATGATAAAGAGTTATCATCAGGAGTGGACGCATAGGTTAAAACTCTCTAAAAAAAAAAAAAAAAAAAAAAAAAAACATAACTTGGTTCATAAGACAATTGAGATAAATGACTAATGGGTAGGAGTGTTTACCAAATCGCATAAACTGCACAAACCGCAAAACCGCACCAAAATCGCCCGCAAAATAGCATAACCACACCGCACTGCACTGCAAGTAATAGTGTACCGCACCGCACCACACCGCATGGTGCAGTGCGGTTTGCAGTTTTATAATAAGAAAACTGCACAAACCGCACCGCACCACACCCTCTCTATATATTAATATATTTAATTATTTTTAATATTAAATATATTATTAATAGTTTAATAACCCTAGTTTAAAAAAAAAA
>JARYZH020002711.1:0-14104 GCA_030021035.2 Notholithocarpus densiflorus
GGCCATTTTATAACGATTTATAGTGTACCATGTAGACGGAGGTTTTGGCTTGGTTAAGGAACCTCTGGAAAATGTTGGTGGATAAATATCGGTTGGCCTTGATGCTGTTATGGGGCTAAGGTTTTGTTGAAGAAGAAGGATAACCATGAAAATGGTTATCATAAAAATTTTGTTTGCCATGAAGCTGGGTGGAAAGAAGATGTTTTCTTAAACTAATTAAGTAGAAGATGATGCTTGTTACTAGTTTAGAATGCTATTTAAAGATGTTTGTAATGGCCCCACATGCATTTATGTCAAATTCATAATTTATTATCACACATTAATTAGCGCATGCATTTATGCATATGTATTTATTATTAAATCAATGCATTAATGTCAGTGTATTAATTCATTTTTGTATGTCAAATGAGTAAATGATGCATTTGGAAAGAGTGTAATTTTCTCAAATTAATATATAGAAGAAATGAATCTATTATTTAATATACAATAATGAGGTAATACTTTGACATAAATGCAAAGTTTAGATAACAAATGAATAGGAATAAATGAATGCATTTGGGGCCATTACAAACATCTTTAAATAGCACTGTCTGTTGGAAAAATACATGTTTGTATCGCATACAAAACATACGCAGCGGAAAATTAACGGATCTACTTCATTCGCAATTGATAACATGTACTATGTAAATTTCAAAATATATGAAAAAGAGAGTGTACCTTGGTGCGGTAAAATTCAAAACCAAATATTAAAAGTACTTGGGAACACTTTTAATCTTCACTCCAATTCCACTTGTGCCCAAGAAGTGTGGTCTCTCAATCAGTTTATATGTACGTGTTCAAGGGAGAATTAGAGAGTGTCCTACACTCACATACAAACCATTTCATACATCATACAAAATTATGTATGTTTCTCTCCTTATAACTGATTATCTAATTGGGCTAACCTTATGGGCCATTCCAATTGGGCTTTAGTATGTGGCTTGGAGTGGGACCAAAAGGGAACAAATAAGATTCTAGGTCCAATAGGCCTTGGGCTTTTCTGTCAACTCTTGACAAGTCCAAAGTTACCATTAATTATAATTAATACCACTATATAAATATAATTGCACTCTAGGCCTTATTAATAAATTATATCCCAAGACTTTATTATACATGCAACCCCTTCATAAAATATTTGTAGTAATACAAAGTCATGTAGGTTGACTGTCACTTTGAAGATTACAACATCTTAATCCTTGAGTACCCGGATTAATTCTTTAAGTTATTCATTATATATTTATTGTTAGAACATATGTGATTTAATGTTAAGAACATATGTCAAATTAGAATTGGCTAATCCTTTAACAAAACGCACTTTACTTGTAATTGGGTAGATCTAGGATGTGTTTAATGCTTTAAGGAACAATGTTTCAAGAATAAGTGTTAAAGCCATGCAAGTCTGTCCAAGAAACAAGTGAAGAAGTGCTGGATTTTAAAGCTCGGTAGCTAGTATCTATCAAGGTTAAAAAGCTGCTAAAGCCCGATGCTCGACAACTATCTCGACAGATAAGCTATCTATCGAGGTTTATGAAAAAAAAAAAATTCAGCTCTGATTTTCATCCAATCCATGTGTATATGTTTGAGCTTTCTTTTCTCACAACCCTAAACATATATAAGGATTATTTTAAGGGCCGTCAAAGGTTGCGCGAGTGTGAAGCAAAGTTGTGTTCAAGCAAATTATGACTAGAGACAGAATTTGCCCTAGTTCATATTTCTCTTGAAGAAGCTGCTGTGTTTGTACACTGTAGGGTTTTGTAACCAAGGAGCTTCGTGATCTTCATTGTGTTGATGAATTGAAGAACTTTGCGGCCAACATCTTTCTCAAGTTGGTGAGTAAGCCACGTACTGGGATCCGCGCATCGAATTGGTTAGTCACGTACTGGGAACCGTGTATTGAAAAGAGAGATTGTCACTATAGAACAAATCCAATTGGGTATTGGGATAAGGCTTCAATTGTAGGTTGGTATAAGGTACTAGGATTCCTTTACTTGTAATCGTTTGTTGTGATAATACTTAATTCTCAGGAGTGGTGACTTTAAAATCACCCGATGGGGTTTTTGCCGTGTAGGTTTTCCCCATTCGTAAACAAATCTCCATGTCAATTTATTTTCTGCTGCATTTAGTTAATTGGTGATTTGTTTGTGTTACCACGCGTATTGCATGCTAATTGAATTAATTAATTAACTTGGCTAATTAATTTGTTAATTTATCACAAGGGGTCAATACATTATTGGCCTATCATTTATGAAATCCAATTTTATAAATATATACTTTAATAACTCCTTACTAAAGTAGTTAGGCCTAACATTCTGAATAACCAAACCCATTAAACTTATCTCAAAGGAATATTTTATATCTCCATTAAGAGATTATGAATTCTATCTTGAAAATATATGTTCCATCAACACTAAATGTGGCTACCCAACATACTGAGATTTCGATCGTGACTTTAGATCTTACTCCTGATATGTCAAAACAACCTACATTTTATGATCAGGTCCTTTATTCTCTCAAGATTAAGAGTTCAAGTAAACAGAAGTCGTGAGATTTATTATTCATTTGACAGTCATTAGGAGAATAATAAATCTCACAATAGTCCAGTTCAATATGTCTTAACTCTTAAAACATATCAACATATCAACTAGAAGTTTCCACTTCCATGATCAAGACAAATCATCTTAGTTGATATGTTATAGTCTTCGCAGATGAAATGCCCAATTTCATCACCGACTATGTACTAAAATTCTGAGTTTACAAAGAACTTGTGACTTATATCTTCTGTGACTAAATCACAAAAATCACATACTATACATCTCATGGACTATATGATAATGTCCAAATATTCATGTTACCATTATTTTAGATAATAATAAAACAACTTTATTAATTACAACATTAAGTCATACATAATATCATACATAGTATCATACAATAGGATTTATGGGCACTAATCCTAACACTGTCATAGCCCTGGTGTAGGACATGACCATCCACCAGTTGCAATATAATAGTAAAACTATCACAATATGATGATGTGCTGTTATTATGAAATAATGATTTAAATTTTAGTTCATTGAAAACTTGTCATACTACTATGATATGTTAAGAGGGTTCCTCACTCCACAATCTTTTAAAGTCGAGTTAAGGATTTTTAAGAAGCACTTGTGGCAGGGATGGCCATGGGTAGGGTATAGGTAGGGTATACCCATATCCGACCCAATTAATTTATCCTTGGATATCCAATTACCTTACCTAATTAGTACTTATACCCAATTGTTACTCGGTTTGTTTATCCATGGATATCAATACCCTACCCAAACCTAATTCTATAAAATCACCAAATATGCTCGAAAAGACAAAAACCACTAAAATGACCAAAATATCCTTAAAATCTCTAAAATGAGCAAAAAAACCCATGAAACCTCTAAAATGACCAAAATACCCTCGAAATCACCAAATATGCTCAAAAACCACTAAAAAGTACCAAAATACCCCCTAAACCTAAAAAAAATGATCGAAATACTCCTGAAACCTTAAAAAATGACCAAAGTACCCACGAAACCTAAAAATGTCCAAAATAATTCCAAAACCTAAAATTTGACCGAAATACTCCCGAAACATAAAAATTACCAAAATACCCCATAAATCTAAAAAATGATCGAAATACCTCTGAAACCTAAAAAATGACCGAAATACCCTTGAAACTTGAAAATTACCAAAATACCTCCTAAACCTAAAAAATGATTGAAATACCCTCGAAACCTAAAAAATGACTGAAATACCTCCAAAACCTATAAAATGACCAAAATACCCCCGAAACCTATAAAATGACCAAAATACCTCTAAACCTTTAAAATGACTAAAATACACCCAAAACCTCTAAAATGACCAAAAAAAACCCCAAACCTCTAAAATTACCAAAAATACCACAAAACCTATAAAAATACCAAAATACCCCTCAAAACAAAAATACCCCTAAACATGTAAGTTGACCAAAATACACCTGAAACCTCTTAAATTACCAAAATAGAGGTTTGGGGTATTTTGGATGTGTCAAGGGAATTTTCATCAAATCAAAGGTTCTAAGAACATTTCAGTCATTTTGTAGGTTTTGAGGGAATTTCAGTAATTTTTTAGGTTTCGAAGTTATTTTGGTCATTCTTTAGATTCTAAGGGTATCTCAGTCATTTTTTAGGTTACAGGGGCATTTTTGTCATTTTTTAGATTTTACGAGTATTTTGGTAATTTTTAGATTTTGGGGCTATTTCAGTAATTTTCTAGATTTTTGAAGTATTTTGGAAATTTCAAGGTTTCAGGGGTATTTTGATAATTTTTTAGGTTTCAGGGTATTTTGGTCATTTTTTTTAGAGTTTGGGGGTATTTCGGTTATTTTTTAAGCTTTGGGAGTATTTCGGTCATTTTTTAGGTTTCGAGGTCTTTTGGTCATTCTTTAGGTTTCAAGGTTATTTCGATCAATTTTTTAGGTTTATGGTGTATTTCTATGATCATCTTATAGGTTTTATAGTATGAGTGAAGGGTAAGAAAGTCACACTTAAAATCTTCTAACCAGTGAAATTCGCGGGTCACCTGAGTCGCAAAAACAGCTGACACAGCTAGCACATGACTCTTCAACTTCCACAACTGGCACTGGACTCTTCAGCTTCCGGCATGTGCTCCTCATGTGACTTTTAGCTGTCTTGATCAAATCTCCACCACTAAATAATAAACCCTAAATTCCACAAAAATACAAGGAAATAAATTTATGCAATTACAACACTTTTGTCATGGAATAAGCCAACACAAATGTTATGAGAAAAATCATAACTTAACAATCTACCCATTTGGCTATTCCGTGACAAAGCACCCTAAAACAGACTCTAGACTTAAACGTGAGTTTGGGAACAATGGCAAAATTCACTCACACCTAAATCTAGAAGCTGTAATGAACTTGGAACATATATACCTGTAACCTGAAACACTTGCATAAAACACATTAGACCCTCAAGGTAAAGCAAGTAATAAAAGGACAAGTATAATGTAACAAGTAAATTGCGATCAAGTAAACATGATGTGAAACATATGAGCAACTTGATCATACACCAAAACAGTCATATAGAAATGACTACAATGATCACATAGCAAAGCAAATGATCATCCGAACATGCATTCAATGAAGCACAATAGCATAAGGATGTATGCATGTCCAACACACAACCGATGCAAGAACACTAAAGCAAGAAGCATTAGGTTTAAATTGCATCAAGGATACAAGATCCAACAAGGGCACAAGAGTACTAAAGTAAATGCAAAACATTAACTGAAAGTATTAAGCTACATAAGTAAAGGTACATGAAGAAAAACAAACAAAACAAAGTTTTCTTATTACCACAATGTCTTCTCCCCCTTGGTATATGTATCTCCCCTATGGAATATCTCTCCCCCTACAAATGTGCACAAGAAATAGAATTTCTTCCTCTAAGAATGTGCACAAGAGTCATATAGAAATGACAAAACTCTCCGGTATACTACTCTAGAGTATACTCTCCCCCTTTTTTGTCACGAATAGACAAAGGGTCAAGGAGAAATGAGGGCAAGAGATGAAGGTATGAACAGGGATAATGATGCATGAGGGGTGTGAGATGAATGAGAAATGAAGCTCAAACAAAAGATAAAAGAAAGTGCTACAAAGCATAAGGTAAACATGACATGCTAGGATGAAGAAATAAGGTATAAACCAATGCATGACAAGGGTAACAAAGGTTTGTGCAAGAGGTGGCTATGTGCAATGCATGACCAAAGCATGGAAAATGCACATGTGGGGCAAGGTGTGTTAAATACACAACCAATGATCCAAACATGTTCCTAATGAGGAAACATGAGAAACCCCAAAGTTTGGTACTCATTAGAGTCCAAACAAGTGAGAAAATGCTTAAGAGGCATTTTATCAAACACCTAGTGTGCACACTATGAACAACAATGTAAAACAATGCATGAACATCATGAAATCCACCCTTAATACATGTTCTTTTTGCCACAAAGGGCCAACATCCAAAGAAAATCATCAAAATAAACAAATCGCATACAAAAATTTGATAAAAATTAAGTGTTCCTAACCCCTATGATGAAAATCGCAACCAAGAGCCCAAAAACTCTCCAAAACATAATCTAAGGATCAAAAACAATGAAAAGAGTTTAGAATTACCTTAGAGATGTTAATGGAATGAAAAACCATTTAAATTGATTGGGTTTTGATGTAAAAATATTGAAAGAGGGGTTTTAGAGAGGATGGGAGAGGTTTAAAAAAAGTTTCCCACAAAAAGCCCTTTAAAAAGCTGTTTCTGGGCGTCTCGCGACTGGGCGAGTCGCAAGATGAGTCGCAAAAACAATTTTCATGAAATTTTCTAAGTCTTTTTCGTGACTTGAGTTCTCACTCACGAGTAAGTCGTGAACCTCTCTGCTAGAGAACCAAAAAATGAAAAGAAAATGCATTTTTCCAGTTTCGCGACTCGCGAGTGAGTCGCAAAAAACTTTGACACCTGTTTTTCAACATAAAAAATAATGAAAAACAAAGTAAGCACTAAACATGAACACAAAGAGTGAAATCACTTCCAAATACATATAAAATGATCAAAAATCTTTTTAGTTTGATTAAACATGTAGTTGAGCACACATACAACACATTTAATTAAGTACAATCGAACAAATGAATAAGACATTCATTGAACATTAGGAATTTGTGTTGTGTGTGTGTATCAAATGTGGAATAGTCCTTATGTGAGGGATTTTCACAATTCACTCCAATACCAATGGGCTTGGTCTGCGATCGAATGCTATAAAAGATTTGTGCCCCCTCATCCTTCACTAATTAGTCGTTGGATGGATTAGTAAGGCACACGGTCCGACAAGTGGTATCAGAGCCCAGTCATAAGTTCGAGTCGTTGGAGCCGCATTGTGAGGGAGGGATTGTGAGGGATTTTCACAATTCACTCCAATACCAATGGGCTTGGTCTGCGATCGAATGCTATAAAAGATTTGTGCCCCCTCATCCTTCACCAATTGGTCGTTGGATGGATTGGTAAGGCACACAATCCGACACCTTAGTCTAGAGTGAAGCTTTAATGATCAATTCAATCAACTCATACACAACTAGTACTAAGTCAAGTGGTCTATCTCAATAATAAAAATGAACATATGTGACCTCCCACAAGAAAATGATTACATATCTTTGAAGCTTTTCATTTGGCTTCTTACAATTCATTACATCTCATTTTGAGATCGATGCCTGAAATTTTTTATATTTCAATTTGATGAACACGCCTTTGGCTTTTTGGGAATCATACATTTCAATATAAGTCGCTTTCCCTTTTTCCTAGTCAAATACTAGTATGTGCGATGACTTTTTCAACTCATTATCTCTTTTCGAGATTCGACATTGGTTGAACTCTTAAGTAAAAAAAATGAGTGGGAAGAGATATAGGCACAAGTCTACGCATGTATCAAAACTAACATGACTATTAACTAATCATTCATGACAAGCTTGAAGATCGATTTACAACAATCACACATAGATGTCAAGATTTTTCCCACAAAGATAGATGTGCATACATAACAAGCTAAGCTCATAAATGCACTAAGCCATTTGTATGAAGGTATTAGGCCAAACACACATGTGATATGTGCTCAAACATATACGATCAAACTTTTTGAAATTTTCACTTTTATGTGGTTTTGGATTTTTTTATTTTTTTATTTTTTTTACTTACACAGAACTAAGACATAAAAGTAAGATCAAAAAGAAAAACAATAAATATAAAGGAAATGCAAGATGCACAAATGCATGAAGATATGGCACCTAATGCATGAAGGGTCCTACAAAGATCGAAAGAATTAGATCAAGGACCAAAAGAGCAAAAGCTCAACCACAGGAACCCTTCCTCATCCAAACGGAACAATTGTTTGGAATGAGTGTCTCATGAGAAGAGAGACGAGGGTTGGAAGAATGAGAACTGGAGATGCACATAGACAATGAGTTAAGAGCATTAAACACTTTCTTTAACAACATACTATTTTCACTCAAATCCGGTTTACCCTCTTTAGCACAACTTCCAAGAAGCTCAAGTTTCTCTTTTCTTTTAATTCTTTTAAGAGCTTGAAACTTAGAGCAATGAGGTTTAAGATGACCAAAGACACCACAATGGTGACAAACAATGTGTTTAGGTCCACTAGGCATTTTGGGAAGGGATCTAGCACCATGGTTTTGTTCTTTCTTCAACTTATGACATTGATGTCTTATATGATCAATCACACCACAATGGTGACAAGTTGAAAGAAACTTAGATCCATCCAAAACCTTACGTTGAGACCTAAACGAAGGCTTTGACTTAAGAGCCTTTCTCTCCACCTTTTGATTTCTTTTATGTGGAGGAATGTACACCGATTTGTCCTTTGAGGTAGAACACACAATAGGCACAAAATCGGATACCACAACATGATTGCAACAAATATTTTCATCCTTTTTAGCAATAGGTTCAGCAATCAAACCCTTGGCATGCATCTTAAGAGATTCATTTTCACATTTTAGCTCATCAACAAGTTTGTTAGACAAAACAGATTTAGCATCCAAGTCCACATTCAAACACTCAAACTCCTTTAGTTTTTCAAGAGAATTTTCAGCAAGTTTCTTATACTTTTCAACCAATTTGTTGGATTCATTGAGCTTAGCAATCAAATCATCATTTTCACAAAATAACTTGCTCAAATTCTTATGAAACTTCTTAGCCTTTTTCTTCAAGAGTTTGATGTTAGGAATATCAACAACACCCAAAGATTCATGTAACATAGCATCACAATCACGAGGATTATCACTCATAGAGGCATTTTCACAAACACGTGGCATGTTACATTCATCAACATCCAAAACATGCATAGAAGCATACGAAGCACTATCCATTGCAAATAACACAAGGGGTCAAGGATCACACTTAGGTATTTAAACCAAAACAAGTGTACCTACTCTGATACCAATTGAAAGCTCGGATTTGTGCTAAAACACAAGTGCTTGTTTAGACCTCAAATTTTAAATTACGGCTAGATTGCTTTTACTCTAACTTATCTAAGTGTGCAACAAGAGTAAATGAAGCGCAATAAACCAATAACTACTCTAGTGCATAAACATGAACAACAAACAATAAAAGTAAAGCAAAAGAGTAAGGGAAGAGAGATGCAACCATAAGATAACACCAAGACGTGTTATTGAAGAGGAAACCGAAGAACTCGGCGAAAAACCTCTCCGCGACCCTCCAAATCTAAATCGATCCACTAGAGAATAAAGTTGGAGTACATGAATAACAAAAGACCCTCCAAGCCTAGTTTACCCATGCACTTGAGCCCTCCAAGCTCATGCTACCAACGAAATTCTCAGAGTCATGTCTTCTCTAGCTTTCCGGATCCCGCAATATGCCCGATTGCATCCGCCAAGCCTCACCGGCTTCTTTTGGCAAATTCCCAAAGCTTCCCAAGCTCTAAAACACTCTTTACACTTTGAAAAGGTATGGGTTGTGTTTGGATACAAATCTCCTCTCAAGGTATGACAATAAAAGAGAGAAGGAGAAGAGGCTAGAATGATTTCTCACTAAGGATGAGTAGCTTTCTCTCTAAAAGATGGGTGTGTTGTGCTGTAGAAAACCTATCTAGGGTTTTTCTCTCTGAATGGCCTTTCATACATTTGTGGGTAATGAGGGTATATATAGTATGGGTAAAGGGTAAAAAAGTCACACTTAAAATCCTCTAACCAGTGAAATTTGCGGGTCACTCGCAGGTCACCTGAGTCGCGAAAACAGCTGGCACAGCTAGCACATGACTCTTCAACTTCCACAGCTGGCACTTGACTCTTCAGCTTCCGACATGTGCTCCTCATGTGACTTTTAGCTGCCTTGATTAAATCTCCACCACTTAATACTAAACCCAATAAAAATAAATCCCACAAAAATACAAGGAAATAAATTTATGCAATTACAACACTTTTTGTCATGGAATAAGCCAACACAAATGTTATAAGAAAAATCATAACTTAACAGGGGGTATTTATGTAATTTTTAGGTTTCGGGTGTATTTCAATCATTTTTTTGGTTTAGGGTGCATATCAGCAATTTTAAAGGATTGTAGGAGTACTTTGGTCATTTTCATGTTTTAGAGGCAATTTGGTAATTTTTATTATTGGGTAATTGGGTGGGTTGGGGTTTACCAAAATAATTTGGTTGAGTTAGGTTTGGGTTAGATTTAATTATTTAAAAGGGTAAATGGATAATATCCAAACCCTACCCAATTACCTTCTACTCATTAAAAACTGCGTATTACCCAGAATATTTGGATCGGGTATGATTGGATATCCATTACCCAATGGGTATGGCCATCCCTACTTATGCATGGATTGTGAAGTAGTCTCAAAGGCTAAGGTAGCAAACAAGAACGATATGGTGTTTTAAAATAGTTTGTCATTGTTTCTTGGTTTTTGAGATATTTTCAATCTTGTTTCTTTGTGCTTTAATTAAGAGATATTGAGATAAATCCTTAACAATGCATCCAAAAATGTTAATTGTTCTCTCACATTCCTTAAATATATCATTTCGTATACACAATGTCCATAATTTCAAGCATGATTTTAATATATTTTATTGGTGCCACATTTAAAACATGAAGTTGTTGATGTGAACAGACAATGTACGACAAGGAGTGTGTGAGAGCCAATGTCTATTAAATAAAAAATACTAATTAATAATTGTAGCGTGGTTGAAGAACTATACAACTTAAATTCGGTCCCCCTCACTCTTTCTCCCCCTACCACTCCTAATTCTTCCCAAATTGCTGGGCTTAATTCGCCTTATAGTTTGACTGTTTGTCCATTTCTTTTGAGAAACAAAATGAGTACATACCTCTAGGATCTTGTTTAGGACTTGTCCAAATTGCACTCCATGACTTCATGACCCACATACATGTTTCTTATTATGGTGCTTGTGAGTAGAGCATTAAAGCACGAAAAAAAAAGGTAAACAATATCTCAAAAGCAAGGTAAAAAAAAAATAGCAATCAACATTCCTAGCTTTTCTTTTTTGACCGTTACAAAAAAATTACATTTCTTCCTCAATGGTATAATAAGTGGTGGTCTTATTTTGGAGCTGAATTGGAAATGCTACCCTCTTTCTATCTGTTGATGCCCACTTTCGACAAAAGGCCCAATGGCAGAAGAAGCCTAACAATATGAAGAAAATAGGAAGAGAAAATAAGTTAACCAAAGCCCAGTAGGCCGAAATGGTAGGAATAATGGTCAGAAGGCCCGCAAAAATAAAATGAGTTAAAGAAGAAGTAAATGGGTCGAGGAAGCCCGATGAATGAAGTAGTAAACCTATGGGAATAATAAGAAGTAAATGGGCCGGGGAAGCCCAAGATATGAGTTAGTAAATTAACAGGGTTGGCTTAAAGGCCAATAAGCCCGAAAGGTAATAAGAGGTAAGGATGTGGTAGTTGGGCCGAGGAAGCCCAAAAGATTTAGCAAAAACCCATGGGAGTAAAAGAGGTAAAAAAGAAGTAAATAGGCTGAGGAAGCCCAAGGAATGAAATGGGCTGGCACGACAGGAATGTGGTCAAATAAAGCCCAAAAGAAGAAAAGATGTGGAAAGTGGACTGGCAGGAGCATCGGCCCGTAAGCCCATAGGTAACAAGGAAATAAAACAGAGATAATGATATAGTAGGAGCAGTGCAGTAGCATGGCAAGATTACTAGCCAGGAAGCCCACAGACACAGGAAAGAATAGGACATGGGCCAGGCAAGAAGGAAAGGGCCTGCACCAAAGCAATGCCCAGTCCAAAGAAGAGGTGGAAAGTAAAGAACGTAAGCCCAACGGCCCATGTATCTTTCACGCCGCAAGAGTTAAACAGCTACCAGAATGTACAGTAGAATCAAACAAACGCAGAGGCAATGGAAAATGTGTGAAGGTCGGAAAAGTAATGGATTCAGACGGAAGTGAAGCATACACACAGGGCCCAGGCACCACCTACTTGTACCCAGCCAATACAGGGGAGGTGGGCCATGGGTCAAGGGTATGAGAAGGTGTGGTCTAGCGGTGGGGAGAAGGGGGAGCCTATTTTGGGGTTCCCACTCAAACTTCTTTGGGGAGAAATGTCCTGCTGGGATGACATCTCACCCAAAAGAAGTAAATATGAGCTGAAACCACTAGATGCATGCCATAAAGGTAGATGAGGGAGAGGTTTAGCTCTTATCCAAATGAGAATAGTGAAAACAAAGAGAAGTAAGAAACAAGACAAACTACTTTTGTTTGGGAATGACGCATAGGAATGGCAATTTTTCCCCGCCCCGCTTAACCCGCCCCTCCCCGTTTCGCCCCACGCGGGTTTTCCTCGCCCCGCAAAGGTGGTGGGGCTGGGATGGGGCAAGATTTTAGCCTCGTACCAGGGGGCAAGGCCGGGATGGGTTTAAACCTTTTAAACCCACCCCACCCCGCCCCTCCCTGTCCCCGCCCCGCCCCGTGTTGCTAAGGGTTATAATTGTAAATTTTTCATAACCTAAAACCCTACTATTTAAACAAACATATCAATATTAGTTTATTTTATTCTACCCAATGTGGTTCTCTGCCTTTATTTTGTTATGTGTTATACTATGAGATTTTTTTAAATTTTTTTTTTTTTTTTTTATGATTGTCTTGTTAAAAACTTAGATATATTATTTAATTTTTTCTAAAAATTGATTTGATTTGATGGGATAAATTTAGTTGTAAGTATATTTTTATTAATGAAATAGGTTTCATTAAAAAAATTGTACTAGTTGTAGGGCAAATTAACAAAAAGTAGAGTTTTACGAGGTGGGGCGAGGCTTCGCGGGACCTTAAGGAGCGAGGATGAGGTGAGAAAGTTTTCCCCATCAAGCGGGGCGGGGCGGGGATGGGACAAAACAAAACCATGCGGGGCGGGGACAAAGACCCCATCCTTCGGCCCCGCCCCGCCCCATTGCCATCCCTAATGAGGTGTGGTGCATCCAACACAGTGTAATGGTAGTGGCTGGGCAGCCGGTAGGCCAGGGGACAATCTTGGAAGGACGCACACAACGAGCCAAAAGCGGTTAAGGGGTAAAATGGTAAATCCTGTCACGGCAGGCAATATAAAAGGCCATAGTTGTAAACAATGAAAGGAGGAGGAACGACGGCAAGAAATAGAGGTAGAGCGAAGGAAAAAAAAAGTAAAAAGAAAGGAAAGACACAAAAATTCAAGAAAAACAGGAGTGATAGGGGTAGAGGCATGCATCAATAGGTTACCCATTTCTCTCCCTTTCAACAGACCCATCCTCTAATAAGCTAAGAACTCAAGTTTAAGCCATCTAGGTCATTTTTCAAAAGTGTGTAATCTCTATAGCAAAAGCCTTCTCCGAGGTTACCCACATTGGAGATCGGCCCCCTTTTTGGACTTGTGTTTGCTGAAAAGGTAAGCCCTTTTCTTTGGCAGACGAATCTTGTTTTTGGTTGATGAATGACTAACTTGTTACCTTACTACTGATTTGTTTGCTGCAATTTTGTTATTCGTGATTTTATTATTCTGCCACGACCTCGTTATTCTCCCTTGTTGTGTTATTTACGCATTATTACTATTTGTAAAGATGTTTTAGTTATCTCGCCGTATTGTGTTTCCTGTTATAATATCTGTAACAGTCGTTCTTGCCACGAACACGCTGTACATTTAAGGCTCCTGCTAAGGCGCATCTACATAAAGATGGCCCAACTTACGAACAAGATGGCCTAAGGTGTGTTTTAGTTAGACCAGTCTTAACTCTCCTACCTTAGAATCACGGGCCATGGTACAGCAGGAGAAATCAAGCCCAAAAAGAACAGAAGGCCCACCACACTATGCATAATGATTTTAAATATTTAAAAAACATTATCCAATTCCTTCACACTTTTTTCAATTTTACAAAATTATTAGTCTATTGTATCCACTACAAACTCCCTTGATAATGAGATGGGATTATGATTTCTCCCAACAATCACAAACAAAATATGTCG
>JARYZH020002712.1:2609-14102 GCA_030021035.2 Notholithocarpus densiflorus
ATATATATATATATATATATAGATAAGGAGAAAATTATTTTTAGTAGTATAGTATTAAGTTACCCATCAAAAGTTTTTTTTTTTTAAATATGGTTTTTTTCGATTGTTATATATATTTTTCAATCTCAATTATTGTTCATTAGACTATATGTTAGATTTAACGCTCCATTTGGCTCACAGTTTGCAAGAAAAAATAATTTGAAGAACCAAAAAAAAAAATTTGCATTGCTTGGTACAAAAAGAAAGTAATAAGAAAAAAAATTATTTGTTTTTGATGTAGTTTATTTCCTATTTCCGAACTTTCTCTCCATGAGAAAAATTGGTGATCTTGAAAGACCTTTTTTTTTTTGGGAGAAATAAACACACACACACACACAAAAGAGAGAGAAGGAAATTCTAATACAAAGGCACACCATATACTCCACTCAAAAGTTATGGTAACTTTTAAGAAAGTGTAGGGTAAGTTATACCACATACAACATACTTTCTTAAGCAATGTGGTGATTTTGAAAGACTAATTCTAATTGTACATTTTTTTTTTCTTGTCTCTTTAATAAACCAAACACTAGGAAAATGTTATTTTTCCCATTTTTAAAGATTTACCAGATCTAGTATATAAAAAAAAGATAGTCAAAATTCAAAATTATAGGGACTCATTTCGGTTTCTCTCGTGGCTAGGGTTTAGAGTTTTCTCTCTATCCCCGCGTGTAGAATTTTGTACCTAACTTGGTTTAGGTTTTGCATTCCCTTCAGACTCTCAAGTTTGGTAGGACAGTGGTTTGATTGTTGCTGTGTTTTGTTGCTTGGTTTTCCTTCTTAAATCCTCTATGTTCATGGCTGGTCTCGATGAGCTGTGGTCTCGGTTCTCTTTAACTGAAGAAGGGGAAAGGGGTGTTGAAGTGTCGCACCAAGTGGAAACCGTGATACATCGGTTCACTAGTAAGTTTTTCACGAAACGAGTTCTAAATGTCGATGTGGTGGCTCGTACTTTCAACCTCTATGGAAACCTAATGGGGAACTTAAAATACGAACCTTGGTCCTACAATAAAAACTTAGTTGCTTTTTAGAGAGTTACTACTATTGAAGCTATTCCTTTCTTGGAGTTTTCTTGTGTAACCTTTTGGGTGCAAATCCATAATGTTCCCGAGAAGAACCTTACTCCTGAAAGTAGTAAAATGATTGGTAAAACCATTGGCTCAGTTGTCCAAGTAACTGACACCGAAGATGATGGGTCGGGTAGGGAATTCCTTAGGATTCGAGTGGTGATTGATCTATCCAAACCACTCCCACGTTGTTGCAAACTCTAGGCTGATGGAAAGCAGATTGACTGGTTAGTCTTAGATATGAGCGACTTTCTAACATCTGCTATTGGTGTGGCCGGGTCACTCATGGGGGATGAGATTGTTCTATGTGGTTGCGAGGTAAAGGAAATTTGAAGAAGGAGGACCAGCAATACAAAGAATGGTTGTGAGCTGAACAAACTAGACAAACCAAGAAATCAGTAGCAGTTATTTCTGGTAATGCCTGAAGCCAAGGCCCATGGGGTAAGAAGTATCAAAGTGCATCACAAAGCAAAAGTGGGCTCTCTAATGATAACTTCTCGACTTCCTCACAGGGTGGTTGCAAGGGTGATTCTACCACAGTTATGGATGCAGACCAATTTGTGAATGCTGTTGTGGAGTTGAAGCGACCAACGGATGGTAGAACCTGCGAGAAAAAGGCAGAATGTTGGGAATGACAACGAAAGCCACAATGAAATGAATGGAATGGTGGGTGAGGAATATTCCTCATGGATTGAAAGGGAAGTGGTGGGATTAACCTTACAGGATGATAACATTTCTCACTCTAGCCCTGTGTTTGTTTTGCAAGCTCGTCCATGCCCACCTTTTTATTGTACTAATCAGGGCAATGCGAATCTCGCTCCAACCAAGAAGTGGAAAAAGTTGGCTCGTGAAAACAAGTCTACTAATAATAGTGAGAGGTTGGGTTTCATGGATAGACGTCCTGACTTGGAGTTGAGTGAGGTGGCAGTGAATAAAAGACAGTGTATGGAAATTTGTTACTCTGACAATAAGGAGAATTTTAAGGTGGTGGTTGGTTCCCAGCACCACCGATCCCTATGAGTTGCCTTAGCTGGAATTGTTATAGGCTTGGGAACCCCAGACAAAAGATGAACTCATTGCCTTAGTCAGTAATAAAGATCCCAAACTAGTATTTTTAATGGAAAAGAAGGTTGACAAAGTTGTTTTGGAGCGAGTTGGGAGGAAGATTCAGAAGTCTAATATTTTTGTGGTCCCGAGGCATAATATTGGTGGTGGTCTAGCTTTGTTTTGGCCAACTGACATGAGTGTGGATATCCAGTCTTATTCAGATCAACACATTGATGCTATTATTGACCATGAAGTTAATGACGCTTGGCGATTCACAGGTTTCTACAGAGATCTTGACACTGCCAGCCAAGAAGATTCTTGGTCCTTACTTAAGGCTTTGAGTAGTAGGTTATCTTTTCCTTGGGTGTGCTTGGGAGATTTTAATGAAATTTTACTGACGGAGGAGAAACAGGGATGGTTAGACAGACCCGAGCGGCAAATGCAAGCTTTCGTGATGCACTAGATTTTTGCAAATTAAGAGAGATGGGTGTTAATGGCTTTCTATTTACTTGGAGCAATAAGCGTCCTAGTGTGGTGATCAAAATGTTTGGATTCGCCTTGATAGGGGTGTGGCGCCAATAGACTGGATTCTGCATTTCCCTACATCTTGCATTTACCATTTGGATGCCTTTCATTTGGACCATAAACCTATACTCTTGTGTTCGGATTCTGAGCTCAAACGATTTTACAAGGAAGGACGACCATTCCGTTTTGAAGCATTGTGGTGAAGGATAGCTCTTGTGAAGATGTTGTGAGAGATTCTTGGGAAGTTAATCAGGTAGAGGGCTCAGCTTGGTGCCTCAACAAGAAAATATATTCTTGCCAGGACAATTTGAGAATATGGAATCATAATACATTTGGCCATGTCCGAAATTCACTTCAACGAAAGTTGACAGAATTGAAAACAATGGAGGAGTCTGGCAGGTATAGGCATAATCCTAATTGGATTCAGGCATTAAGAGAGGAAATCCAAAAGTTGAAGTCAAAAGAGGAATGCATGTGGAAACAAAGATCACACAGTGCATGGCTAAAAAGAGGGGGATAGCAATACAAAATACTTTCATTGCTGAGCCAACCAAGGAACCGCCGAAATCTAATTTTGGGTTTAGAGAATGAGGTCGGGTCTTGGATTGAGGATGAATTAGAGATGGGTAAGGTAGCAAAGAGGTATTTGAGGTTTTGTTTAAGACTTCAAACCCTTCGGGTTTTGCCGAGATTCTTGAGGGTGTTCACCATAGTATGGCAGCAGAGGAAGATATGGAGGTAGGTGGTGACTTCCAAGCCAAGGAGGTTTATCAAGCTCTCAAGCAAATGGCACCACTAATGGCTCCGGGATCCTGATGGTATGTCCCCTATTTTCTATAAATCCTTTTGGCATATTGTGAAGAATGATGTGACTGCTATTGTGCTTAAAGCTTTGAATTCTGGTAATGTCCCTAAATCTATTAACACCACTTTTATTTCTTTCATTCCAAAAAAAGTTGCTGATTTTAGGCTTATAAGCCTTTGTAATGTTATTTACAAACTTATTGCTAAAGTAGTGGCTAATTGATTGAAGAAGTTATTGGTTAAAATAGTGCCTAATTCTCAAAGTGCATTTCTGTCAGGGCAGTTGATCTCTGATAATATCCTTGTAGCATTTGAAACACTTCACTGCCTCAAAAGAAAGACCACTGGGAAATTGGGTTACATGGCTCTTAAGCTAGATATGAGCAAAGCCTATGACCGTGTGAAGTGGGAGTTTTTAAAGAAAATTATGATCCATCTGGGCCTTGATGAAAAACTAGTTCAAATTATTATGTCGTGTCTGCACTCAGTCTCCTATTCAGTTCTCCTGAATGGTCAACCTATGGGCAATATTAAGCCTTCAAGAGGTTTACGCTAAGGTGACCCCTTATCCTCCTATCTATTCTTATTATATGCCTTTGGTTTGCAGAGTTTAATTCAAAAGGCTGAGGTGAATAAGGATATTAAAGGTGTAGCTATATGTAGAAATGGTCCATGGGTTTCCCATTTATTCTTTGCAAATGATAGCGTGCTTTTTTATCGGGCTACGGAAGTGGAATGCCACAGAATTTTGGAGATCTTGGCTGTCTATGAGAGAGGTTTTGGGGCAAAAAATTAATCGGGACAAGACTAATATATTTTTTAGTTCTAATACCCAGGCATATATTCAGACCCGGATCCAAGCACTTTTGGGGGTTCCTGCCATTCGCCAATATGAGAAATATTTGGGCTTGCTAGCATTTGTGGGTCGAGCCAAGAAACAAAGTTTCATTTATCTTAAGGAGCGAGTGTGGAAGAAATTACAAGGGTGGAAGGAAAAGTTGCTCTCACAAGCGGGTAGGAAAGTCCTTATAAAGGCAGTTATTCAGGTCATCTCTACTTACACTATTAGTTGTTTTAAACTCCCTAAGGGTTTGATTAAAGATTTGCAAGTTTTGACACATAAATTTTGGTGGGGGTATGGTGGCGATAGTAGAAAGGTTCATTGGGTCAACTAGAAGAAACTTTGCCAAGCTAAAGATGTGGGTGGCATGGGGCTCAAAGAAATTGAAAAATTTAATGACGCCTTATTGGCGAAACAGGTTTGGAGAATGATTAACAACCCGGATTGCTCAATCTTGGAGGCTAAGGAGTCAACGACAGGCTCATATGTGGAAGAGCATCCTTAATGCTAGAGATGTTATTCAGAAGGGTATGGTTTGGCGCACTGGGAACGGTCAAAATGTTCGGATCAAGAAGGATAGGTGGCTACCAGTGAACCCGAATTGTTCCATCACCTCCCCTCTGCCTGCAGTGCTAGCCGAGACCAAAGTTCAGACTCTTATAAATCCTGACTTAGGTGTATAGAAATCATACCTCATTCACCATATTTTCTTGCCTCATGAAGCTACTGTAATCCTGGGTATTCCTCTGAGTCGGCGCTTCCCACTTGATAAAATTGCTTGGGCTTACTCTCCATCAGGGTTGTTCTCAACAAGCAGTGCTTATAAGCTTCTGGTTGCCTGTGACGCTATCAACCAAGCAGGGAGCTCGACTATTGAGACTCAAAAACATTTTTGGAAGGGTGTTTGGAGGCTGCGTGTGCCTAATAAAATTAAACACTTTATTTGGCAAGCCTGTAATGATGATCTGCCAACTATGAGCAACCTCTATCATAGACAGATTACTCTCTCAGACAAGTGTGAACTTTGCCAACTCTGCCCAGAAGACCCGTTGCATGCTTTATGGTCTTGCAAAGACGTGGAAAATGTGTGGAGTTCATTCCATTGCTTCCACCAATCGTGCTCCCCTCCACCAATGAATTTCAGTGACTTACTCTCTCGGTTTTTGCAGGTTCAAGAAGATTATAGAAAGGAGGTTTTTGCTATTTCAGCCTGGTTATTGTGGAACAAGAGAAATGCTATCCATTTTGGTCGTCCGGTGCACCCTACGGCTAATATTGTCTCACTGGTAGGGAACATGCTGCAAGATTTCCAGGTTGCTCAAGATCTGGATTCGGTGGTGTATCGCCCTCCCATCCTTCAACAATGGCGCCCCACTAAGCTAAACCAGCACAAAGTTAATTTTGATGCCGCTGTATTCAGAGATACAAACTCGGCGGGAATTGGAGTAGTTGTGAGAGACTGGAGAGGTGAATTTGTTGGTGTTTACTATCATCCCACTATCTCAGGCTGTTGTTGATATGGAAGCATTGGCGTGTCGAAAAGCTGTGGAATTTGCTGCTGAGATTGGTCTGCAAAGGGTAATTTTTGAAGGGGATTCAGCCATGGTTATCAATGCCTTAAATCATGGCAGTGCTGAATTTTCTTTCTACGGAGTGGTTATTGAAGACATTCGCTATCAAGCTATGGTTTTTCAGTCCTCTGTTTTCAATCATGCTAGTCGTTCTTGTAACTGTGTTGCTGATGCTTTAGCTAAAAAGCTAAGGCAACTGAGGCACTCAGGTGTGGCTCAACAACCCACCCGAGGATATTGCCCCTTGATGTTCACTAAGTTCCTGTTTTTTTCATCAATAATAGCCCGGGCTCCTTGTCTGGTTTCTAAAAAAAAAAATCAAAATTATAAATTTAGAAATCTCCTGTTATGCTTGAAATTAGCTAGCCATATAGTGTAAATCAAACACGATGTACTTAGAAAATTTTAAGCATAAGCAGGCATTTAGTTGAGTATTTTCAATTCATTGACACTAGCTACGAAGAATATTACTAACATTTAATGTAATTTGGAATAGACAAAGTTAGTTATGGAAAATGAATTTCCTTTAATGGTTAGACATATTTTTGAGATTAACTACTTTTTACAATATCTTTTTTAATAGAGGGATGCCTAATATAATAACATTAGCATTGATGGAACTAAAATTTTTAGTTTTTAGCATTTCAAAAACTCATTATATCCATTTTAAAATATCACTTTATAATATACTCAACATCAATGGTTGTATTTTTTTTTACCATTTCGATTAAAATAATATAATAACACATTAAAATAATAAAAATTTTAAGAAAAGGTGGAGAGTAGATAAAAAATGTGTGAAAAGGTAGAGCATGAATAAAATATTAGTTTTTGTAGATAGCTTTGAGCTACAATAATTTGTCATCTATGGCAAATCACTGTAGGCTGTAGCTCAATTGGTGAAAAATTTAGAAATGACTACATCAATGTAGCTCTTTTCTTGTGATGTTGGTAGTTAAAATTAGTGATTTAGCTTTTTAGCACCATCAAATTAATGTTAATGCTTATAAAAGTCAAGAACTTTTGGAACTTTAGCTAAATAATAATTGAGACTGCACTCATCAAGTGATTCGATTGTTTAGAACTTTAGCTAAATAATTGCATTACGCCTTTTATTTTTTATTTTTTTTGGAGAAAAAATTGCATTACTAAACTTACAAGCATTACATAAAAAGGGAAAAATAAATGGAAAATGCCATTTTAAGTTTGATTTTATATATAAAAATTTCCATATGGTAGTGATAATAATCAATTTGGTGTGTTTATTTTTTTGTCCAAAAAGAAGAAACACTATTTTTTATTTTTATGAAACAAAGAAGAAACACTCATGTCAATAATTCATAATTCAATGTGATTGTGTAAATATTTTTGTATAGCCTGACTTTTATTTTATGTGAAAATGAATAAAATCATTATTGAATGAAAATTTAAACAAACTTAATTTCTACCTTTAAAACACTTGTTAACTTAAATTTTTTCTTTTAGAATACTAAGTATTTTAAGAAACACACATATAAGGAGAGAATGTTTTAAAAAAACTAACAGTGGTTCGTTAACTTAAACTTATGCATGAAAAATTAATGAATTATTATTAACAATATATTTCTTATTTTGAAAAATATATATTAAATATTTATTATTGTTTTCTTTTTTTAATATTTATTATTGTTACTATTATTATTATTATTATTATTATTATTATTGATAGGATAAAATATTATTATTACTCTAACATGTAACCACAGCATTCTTAAAAAAAAAAAAAAAAAAAACATTAAACATGGACCACAAAAAAAAAATCGGCTTAAAATAATTGCTTTGTGCGAGTATTTTAAGAATATCTAAGAATATTGCGTTTGGTTAAAAAAATAATAAAAATAAAGATATTATTAGCTCTGTCGAAACGAAGAAAGAACTACAGAAGCAGTGAAAACCTCAGTAGCATTTTTCTTCTTGCTTTCTCGCTAGTAGCACATTTTCCCTTCCCCATTCCTTGAGCTCGTCTCCCTCTTCCATTTCTTATTTCCAACCATTCTAAGTCTACCCCACACCCAAACCCAAACCCAGGCCAATTATCCTCCTTCCTGCCTTCCTTTTTTCTTTTCCAGAAACAGTCATCAAATCATCCTGCTATTCTCCCATTGTTCTGTCCTTTCTTTTCCTGTTCAACTACAGCATCCTGGTCCCCACCTCTTGCGATCATCATCGTCGTCACCTTTTAAACTCCTCAGACCCCACTATAACCTGTCCTATATATGGAGGTTTCAAACCTCATCTCTTGAACTAAAAATTGCTCCTGTCAAGACGCCCATCTAGAGCTCCCTCCAAACCAATCTAGCCCAAAAACCTCCGGACTCATTCGATCTCCTAGGCACTGCTGTGTACGTACTACGTAGTATCCGATCGATGTTGTTACCAGAGCTTGGAGACCAGCATTCTCGATCCAAGTCAAGCGCATGGACAAGTGTGTGTTCATGTTCACCTTCCAGCATGAGGCTGACCTCCATAAAGCATACTAGAGAAAACCGTGGTCTATCTCAAGCACTGGAGCCCTTCTCTAGCGTGGCAAGAAGTTTCCTTTTCATCCTCCACATTCTGGGTCCAAATCCTTGGTCTCCCAGACCTTTGGAAATCTAAAGATAATCTCCTGAAGATTGGTGCAAAAGCCGGCAACGTGGTGGAAGTGGACATAGCAGGAGAGGAAGGAAGTAGCCAGAAAAGATTCACTCGTGTGCAAATTGATATAGATATTATAAGCCGACCTCTCATGCCAGGAGTTTTCCTTCCTAGGGCCAACCTACCAGAAGTTTCGATTGGTTTGAAATTCGAAAAGCTTGCAGATGTGTGTGCTATGGATGCGACATTATTGGACATGAGCTCCAAACATGTAAAGATGACATTTTCAGGCTCAGAAATCCATTTGATTATGAGTTCAGAGCCTCGGCAGAAAACAACGATATCTCTACAAATTAAGGCTTTCGTTGTACCCCCACCCATTGGAAGCAGTTGAAATATCACCCACTTTGTCTAACACCGGCGCTTCCCTGGGATCAAGCTCAACCAGTATATCGGCAGACCGCCCCAACCATGTCCTGTCCACGACAAAATTAATGTCCTTCCCAGGATCACTCACTCAAGGACGTACAAACGGCCCGCCCTGACGAGTCAGTCTGTCAGTGCAGTACCACCCCAAGACCCGTAGTAGTGCTACTGAGCAAGGGACCCTTTGTGAACAGTCTGTTAGCTTATCCTAACACGTCAACCTCTCCCCTCGGCAAAATTTGCCAAACAGCATAATTCTGGAAAAATTTTAGTTTTTTGGAAATCGATTTTAAGAAACTCGACTTCTAGCATATTCTGATTCTGCACCATATTCTGATTCTTTTGCATTTGGATCTAGGAAATTGCTAGAGTCACTGAAGCATCTATTGAAGATTATGAGGAGGGAATGAAAGCTTGCAATGAAGCAGCCAAGAAATGGATGAGTGTCAGTTGATTATGTTCTTTGCTAATGTCATCAAAACACCTGAAATTGCAGCGTTAAGTTAGGATGCCTGGATATGTTTTGTTTGACAGTTGATGTTTTCTTTCCGCAGATCCCTGCACCAAAGAGAGGTGAAATAGTTAGACAGATAGGAGATGCACTTAGAGCTAAATTGGAGTTTCTGGGTAGGCTTGTGTCGCTTGAGATGGGAACGATACTTCCTGAGGGAATAGGGGAGGTTCAAGTATGATACTATACTATTCTTTGGCTAATTGTATTCATTTTGTAGTGTTTTGTTGGACAATGCTGTTTTTAAGGGCCAGAGGCAAAGGTTGGGGTTGTGCCGTGAGGCATCTTTCTTGAATGTCACTTTTAACTTTATGTTACTATCTAAATTTTATAGATCTGGAGTTGGAAATAGCAATGCCTTATTTTTATTTTGAGTTGTTCTACACCCAGCAACTTCCGATGAGGTGGTTTACTTAGTAGTTACTTACCCTCTGGTTATTGAAGAGGATTTGCTTACTACTATCGACAGCTTTATATATCTACATAGTTCATAATTTTTCTATCTCACTTTTATACATGATCAGGATGAGTAGAGGAACCATGAAGAGTAACTGGGATCATTTCAATAATATGTGTGTGTGTGTTTTCATTTGGGACGTGCATTTGTCTGCTTCATTTTTATTTACTTGTTTTTATTATATTATCTCTCTCTCCCTCTTTCTGTGTTTTTTAAACTCTATACCTATACAATTAATTGTGTCAATTTCGTTCCTCAACTTTCAAAATCAAGTCAATTTTATTGTTAATCAAGTTAACAATCAGGGATAAAATTGACTTGATTTTGAAGTTTGAGAGATGAAATTGACTTGATTTTGAAACTTGAGAGATGAAATTGACTGGATTTTAAAAGCTGAAGGATGAAATTGACACAATTAATAATTGATGGACCGTGATTTGAAAAGTTGAAGAACAAAACTAACACTATTAAATGTATAAGGAAGAAATTTAAACTGTGAAAAATGTACAGATGCCAAATTTGTAGTTTGGCTTTTTAAAAATTCTCTTATTGGTGGGCATTCCATGGTCATATGGTGCATAGAGAGTTGAGCTTTTGAGAAAATTTAGTGATCTTCAAGATATGTTTAGATGAACTTATCAGTTAGTGTTTCTTGATCTTTTTTTAACCTTTTTCAGTGACTCTAAAGCTGTATTCTTTAACAGGAAATTATTGATATGTGTGATTATGCTGTTGGTTTAAGCCGGCAACTGAATGGATCTATCATACCTTCCGAACGTAAGCTCATACATCTTCTGATTGCTAATTTGAATGATTCCATCAATTATAAGAATCTTTGTGATAGCTGAATCAAACTTTTAATAGCTGAGCTTAAATGTTAATTTACCTTTAATGGAGTCTGCAGTTCAAGAATGGATTTGTTTTAGTATTGTTGTCTCTCTTGAGCTGGTTTCTTTCAAAGATTCTAACTCATATTTTCTGTTTTTCTTTTTCCAGGTCCAGATCATATGATGTTTGAGGTGCAGTACTAAACCAGGCATTGGAATGTGATTATATTGAATATTATGTTAAATTTGACTTTGTTACTCCAAATTAAGGTGAGCACGCTCTAACTGCAGGTGTGGAATCCGCTGGGGATAGTGGGTGTAATCACTGCTTTCAACTTCCCATGCGCTGTTCTTGGTGTGTTCTTCTGTCACTGTCACTGAAAAAGTTATCTTAATTTTGTCAATTCATGAAATGATAAAGGATCATTTAGAGCTACTCTGTTTAAATAGTTTGACTAATATGGGTCTAGCATCATCATTGGTTCTCTTTGTGTATATTTACCGTCTTCGAGGTATACTATGAGTATAGCATGAGACTAAATAAACTTTGCTGGATCTGATTATTTACTTGTCCAGGTTAGCCATGAATGCAGGGCACTTAGCTACTAGTTTTCATTGAAAGGATTCTTTTAAAGTATAGTTTTCTACATTCCTGTGAATAAAAACATAGTTTGGATGCTTTTTGCTAATGTGAAAATTTAGTTTTGCCTTGATTTTCGAGTTTGCATATCTAGCTATTCTTTGGGTCAGTTTGTCTTGACCTCT
>JARYZH020002713.1:0-14095 GCA_030021035.2 Notholithocarpus densiflorus
AAATGTTGTTGGGTTTGTGAGTGAGAGAGAGAAGAGAGAGAAATAGAGACTTGAAGAAAGGAAAGCCTAGTTTGGCCTGATAGCTAACGTTCACAACGGTAAGTTCTGAATGGCTACATCTTTGTTATATTGAATCATTTGTACAAAAAAAAAAAAAAACTCATTGAAGGGCATTTATAGGAGCATATATTAGTCATAGTATGGTAACCCTAAAACCACGGGATCTTGTCGTACTGTAAAACTACGGTAGCCTATGGTATTCTACAAAACCATGGTTTATGGTATCTATGGTATGGGGTATTGTATTCTAACAAGGGTCATTAATCATTCATTTAGGAAATTTTTTATGGGAAATTGAAAAAGTTATCAAAAAAGTTAGTCACTTTTTCATTTTCCCATAAAAAGTTTCCTAAAATGATTTATTAATGGATGCCCTAAGGGTATAAATTAATGAAACCCTCCTAACAATTACAATTTTAATAATTTTTTCCTACATGAAAAAGTTATGTTTAATTTTTTGAGGGGGATTCCATCATATGGACTTATTCCTTTTAGTACGAGAAATCTTGAATACTTTATCCTTCTAAGAATCTTGCAAATACCAATTTCCTTTTAATTTTGATTGTCCAACCTAATTGTGGGTTCAAGTTCTTAGGTCTAACAATCCCTAAACTGAGCAATAACTTGATAAGAATTCATGAATTGAATTCTCATGAGTTTGGGTAACTCTAAATAACAAATTGATTTCATAAGAGTTTGAGCATCACTAAGCACATTGGTGCTTTATAGAATGATATAGATATTTTCAGTTTTTGCTTGCATGTGGCTTTATGCAGCATTTATGACTGTTTGATCATGACCAAAATGTCATGTTTGCTTCTTCCATACTATTATGCACCTTTTAAGTTATTGGTCATGGGTCCTGCAAATTCAAGAAGTGATTTAAACAAAAAATGACTTTGTTATTCCTTACAGACATTATTATCATCATCCATCATGATACATTTAAACAATAGCAATGAGATAATAGGAAAAAAAATTAAGGAACAATTTCCCAGTAGGTTCTTTAGTTAGTATAGTGTTACAGCCTACAGGCTAGTGAACCAATATCATAAAGGGAGACCTATCACTGTCAGTTCTGAAGGATGTGTTGATTTTATGGCTTATTTTGATTTTCTTGGTCTTGGTGTTGCTTCCTTAATCAGCTTGCTGCTTATGTCTCCAAGTCACATTAACATTATTGATTCTCAAATTACCCTATCAACTGGTAGTTCACTACAGCCAAGAGCCAGTTCTCAATGTGCTTAAGCAAAAAAGAGGAGGGGAGAGAGACAGAAAGAGGGGCGGGGTGGGGGGGAGCTTGCATAGAGTTCTTGGAGAAACAAACACATGAATTTTGAGAGTTCATCATCTTATACTGATTTAATTTTAGCCTTTTGTTTCTTTAAATGAAGTTCTAAATGTAGTTTTCCATATAAACCAGCATTATATTGTTGTGTCTGAATATGAAAGATTCTTCTTAATACAGGGTCATACTGATGGCCACATGGCACTGCTTCATATGAGTACTCACTCATTGATTGTCGGTGATCATTGTGTTGGGTAAGATTCTTAAGATAACTACTCTACTATATTATGGCATCTTTACATGTAATCTGATTGGCAAAATTTTGTAAACAGGACTACGCTCTATTATTATCCAGATTTCTTAATTATATTTAAGAAGAAATGGATAGAGGGAGAAACACAACAGTTTGGTGTGTCCTGGCAACAATGTTAAGACCTTTACTTTCTAGAGGTTTTTGAGAAAAAGAAGGGGGCAGGGGGTTGGCTCATGGACTAACAACTTAAGCTACCAAATTAAACGATTGAAATTTTTTGAGATTGCAGTCTGACTTCCAAATCAAATGAGTACAACTATATGTTTATACATTGTAGAGTTTTTAAGCTGAATTGTTTAAATTCGTGTTGGCACATGTCTGATGAAGAAGTGAGTTTTTTTTCAGCTAATTTACTATTTTGTTTGATTTAGTACAAGTTGAAATATTGTAACAAGATTTTAGAACCTCCAAATGCCCATTACCATGATACAAGCATTCGTTTAAGATGATTAGAAAAACTTCTTCCACGTTTGTGTGAAGCGGTTGGGGGAAGGGGGGGTAAGTGTTTGGAGAAAACTGATTAGTTACTCTGTTATATCCCAATGCACACTTTCCAGTAAGTCAATTTGAATGCTATTCAGAGAACCACTCTTTCAAATGAGTCAAGTTGAATGCAGTTCAAAGAACCACAACACCCTATGATGTTCACTAGGAAATTGTTGATAGGAGGCTTAATGGATGTAGATCAACTTAAATGCATGAAAGAAGCAGCTTCTTTTTTCCAACAGTAAATTTTATTTTGGATTATGGACAAAGCCCTGCTTTTGGCTGGAGGAAAATTTAAAGCACTTAGTTTTAACTTCCTCTTCTTAACTCAGTTATTAACCATCAATTTTGGTTTTGTTCTTGGTATTTATTTTGTTGAAGCAAAAGGGCTTTACTTCAAACTTTGTGCTCGAAATCCCTAGGATCCCAAACCAATAGCTTTGTTACCAATTTTTTGTGATAGTGGAAACGCTAGTACCAATTTATTGTGAAAAACATGCAAAATAATAGAAGAAAAACAATACAAGACACAAAGTTTAATATGGTTTGGCAAACTCTACGCTATATGTGAGGCAATGCCAACCAGAAAAAAAATCCACTATCAATGATAAAGCTTACAATTACACTCACTAACTCTCACAGACATCACAAACATAGAAAAACCGAAACCAAAGCTTAGTCTCTAATTTTCTCATTGGAAAAAGTTTTCTAATTCTCATGCACCCTACAAAGGCTATACCACTCTATTTATTGGGGCTATCACACCTCCCTACTTCTTTTCTTATCAGTGTGGTAACACTCCTAATATGGATTAATGCATCTGCGTATTATTCTTCTAGTTAATGTTGGTTCCAAAATCAACAGGAAAGCTCCAAACTAATTCCTCTTGTGGGCTGGACTTAAAATGCTCTGCTAATTTATCTGTGCTTTGTTTCAGTCAAGGAAGTGCCATCTTGGACATTACTTCTGGTGGAAATATGACTGTAAGTTCATGTGAAAGTCCTAATAATGATATATAATTACTCTCCTTTCCCTTATGGACTACTCTTATGAACCAATATTGTTGTGCTATACATTTAAGTTTAAAGTGTTCTCATTGCTATTGCATTTATTTTTTATTTCCTATACACTAAATATGGCTAAAGTTGGACCTTCCATAATCAGATTTACATATTATGCCGTAATCAATAAAATACAATTGACAAATATCGGTAATACCATTTGATATTTTTCCATCTTTTTAAAAGGTCTGAGTTGGTCTATCTTAGGTTTTGTATTGTCACCCTTCCTCTGCCTCATATAAAGTGGCATTATATGTTGGGGTTTGCCAAATTAATGATCCTTGCACCCTGTAAGAGATTTTAATTTCTTAGAGATCAATGGTTTTGAAGAAATTATTTTTGTATTAATTTCTGTGATCCAATGTATCATTTTAGTATTAAAGATGTTTTCTTTTTGGAGATGTTAAATTATCTGTTTTAGTTTCTTCCAATTATCATAGCCTGGTAGTTGGATTTCATTTTGGTTATATGATGACAATATTATAATTAGCATAGATTAGGTCCGTGTTTCAGTTTCTATTTGCATTAAGCAGCACTATTTTGAGTGCAGTTCCTGTGTCTTATTGACACTGAAACAAGGTTTGGTAAAAAAAGAAAAGAAAGTCATTACTGCATCCTTCACATTTGTACATGGTAGGTCATAGTAAATTATCGGTTTCCCCCACCCCCTTCTGTCTAAAAGTCATGAAGTTGATTTGCAAACTCCATATGTACTAAATCTATTATATGGAGTAACTATTTCGGCTATTCTCCTAGAAACTAGCATACCTTAATTACCAAAAATGGCACAACTAACACATGATAAATTAATACATAAATCAATCAGACATATAGATACTCATACTTTACCAATAATGATAATACAATGGTTTAATTATTTGAGTGTTTCTATACATGTACTTGGGTTCAGAAGGTGCTTCTGGAGGTATTGTATTGATGTGGGATCGGAGGGTAGTGGAAAAGGTGGAAGAAGCAGTAGGGAGCTTTTCGGTTTCATGCAGATTTAAAAACGTAGGCGATCAATTTGAGTGGGCTTTTACAGGTTTATATGGGCCAAATTCGAACAAGAGGCGTAGGCAGATGTGGGAGGAACTGACAGGGCTGATTAGTTGGTGGGATGTGCCATGGTGCCTAGGAGGTGACTTTAATATAATTCGCTTCCCATCGGAAAGATTAGGGGCTACAACTTGTACTCGGGCTATGTATGAATTTTCGGATTTTATCACTCTTCATGGGCTGATGGATATACCTATGGAAGGAGGCCTTTATACTTGGTCCAACAATTCCTCTGCCTCTAGAATAGACCGGTTTCTTTTCTCTCCGCTTTTGGCAGATCATTTCACTCTATTTGCACAGAGAAGGTTGTCTAAGGTACTTTCAGACCACTACCCAATTCTATTGGAGGGGGGGAGTCATCGGAGAGGTAGAACTCCTTTTCGTTTTGAAAATATGTGGTTGAAGGCGGAGAATTTTGTTGATAAAGTGAAAACCTGGTGGGCATCCTATTTGTTCCAAGGCAACCCAAGTTTTATACTAGCTAAGAAGTTGGCAGCCTTGAAGTTGGACCTAAAAAAATGGAACGAAGCGGAGTTTGGCAATGTCACTTTAAAGAAACAGCAGTTATGGAACAACTTGAATGACTTGGATGTTAGAGAGGAGACTCAACCTTTAACAGCTGCGGAGAAGTTAGAACAAGTTAATCTCCGTACTGAGATTGAAAAGCTTACTCTTTTAGAAGAGATTAGTTGGAGGCAAAAGTCTAGGATGCTACACTTGAGGGAGGGGGACGCAAGTACAAATTTTTTTCATAGAATGGCTAATTCCAATAAAAGAAACAACGGTATTGAGAGCCTTATGGTTGATGGAACCTTGTCTTCTGATCAAGGTATGATTGTTGATTGTATTACTCAATTCTTTATGAATTTATACTCGGAGCAGCAGGTTGTTCGACCTTTCCCAGAAGTCTTGGTATTTCCTAGGATATCCGGTGATAATGCTGATTGGTTAGATAGACCCTTTGAGGAGGCAGAAATTTTTGATGTCATACAAAATTTTAATGGTGACAAAGCGCCTGGACCTGATGGGTTTCCAATGGCCTTCTTCCAAGCATGTTGGGGTATTCTCAAAACTGATCTTATGGCTCTCTTTCACCATTTTTTTGCTAAAGGTCAGTTTGAGAAAAGCTTGAATGCAACGTTCATCACTCTCATCCCTAAAAAAAATCCAGCAATTGAAGTCAAGGATTTTCGCCCCATTAGTCTTGTTGGGGGGGTTTATAAAATCATTGCTAAGGTCTTAGCCACCAGACTTCGCACGGTCATGGAAGATATAATTTCTCCTTCTCAAAATGCTTTTGTGAGGAATAGGTAGATTCTTGACCCTGTGCTTATTGCTAATGAATGCCTCGATAGTAGAGTGAAAACTGGTTTGCCAGGGATACTTTGCAAATTAGATGTTGAGAAGGCTTTTGATCATGTCAACTGGGGTTTTCTTATGCAGTTACTAGAACGGAGTGGGTTCTCTGCTAAATGGAGGCAGTGGATTTTCTTTTGTATATCTACAGTTCGCTTCTCTATCTTCATAAATGGCACTCCTTATGGGTTTTTTGAGAACTCCAGGGGGTTGAGACAGGGTGACCCATTATCCCCTTTGTTGTTTGTCTTGGTGATGGAAGCCCTTGGGAGAATGTTGGATAAGGCTGTCCATGATGGTCATATGTCAGGCTTTGGTGTAGGTCGTTTAGAGGGAAGATCTTTGGAGGTGTCACATCTGCTCTTTGCAGACGACACTTTAATTTTTTGTGATACTGATTTGGATCAGGTTTTGTTTCTCCGTATGATTCTTATTTGGTTTGAGGCGGTTTCTGGTCTGAAGATAAATTTGGGCAAGTCAGAGCTGGTTCCTGTTGGTATGGTGCATAATCTTGACTTATTGTTGAATGTCCTTGGTTGTAAACAAGGTACCCTTCCAATGAAATATTTAGGCCTTCCTTTGGGAGCTAAATGCAAGGATAAGACAATTTGGAACCCAATTCTGGAGAAGATAGAACGGAGATTAGCAGGATGGAAACGTTTGTACTTATCCAAGGGAGGTAGAGTCACTTTAATTAAAAATACTCTATCTAATTTACCCACTTATTTTCTATCTTTATTTCCTATTCCTGCTTCTGTGGCTAACCGAATTGAGAAACTTCAGAGGGATTTTTTATGGGGTGGCATTGGTGATGAACCAAAATTCCATTTGGTTAAATGGGCTACTGTTTGCACTCCCATTGCTTCGGGTGGTTTGGGGATAAGAAGGGTAAGACTTTTTAATGAAGCTCTGCTTGGGAAGTGGCTATGGAGATTTGGGATGGAGAGGGCTGCCTTTTGGAGGCAAGTGATAGCCGTGAAATATGGTTGTGAATGGGGTAGTTGGTGTACTAGGCCTATTAATGGTCCATATGGTGTTGGCTTGTGGAAAAATATTAGTCGGGGATGGCCTAATTTCTCTCGCCACATTCTATATGATATTGGGGATGGGTCTAGGGTGAAATTTTGGCAAGACCATTGGTGTGGTGAAACATCTCTTGCAGTCAGCTATCCTGAATTGTTTAGATTTAGCCGAGATCAAGAGGTTAGTGTGGTTGAGGTTATGAAGTTTGATAACGGAATCCTGTTTTGGGATGTAAGTTTCTTTAGGGGTGTGCATGCTAGGGAATTAGAGGCATTGGCCAGTTTCATGGATACCATATATGGTGCGTCGGTTAGAGGGCTTGGTGAGGATAAGATGTGCTGGAAATCTGTTAGAGAGAAGGGCTTCACAGTTAAGGATTATTACAATCTCTTAGTGGGCTCTAATGACTATTGCTTTCCTTGGAAAAGCATTTGGAAGCAGAAGATTCCTTCTCGAGTAGCTTTCTTTGTTTGGACTGTTGCTTTAGGGAAATGCTTAACGATTGACAATTTACGAAGAAGGAAGGTTTGGATATTAGACTGGTGCTACATGTGCAAGTGTAATGGGGAATCGGTTGATCATCTTTTTCTTCATTGTCCGGTTGCAATGGATATGTGGGCTATGGTGTTCGGGTTGTTTGGAGTGAGTTGGGTTATGCCACAATCTGTAGTGGGGCTTCTAGCATGTTGGCAAGGCAGTTTTGGCCGTCATCGAAATGGGTATATATGGCTTATGGTTCCCCATTGCTTATTGTGGTGCCTTTGGAGGGAGAGAAATAATCGGTGCTTTGAAGATAAGGAGAGATCCATATCAGACTTGAAGCAATTTTTCTTTAGAACTTTAATGGATTGGTTGGCTGCATTGCGGAACCAATCCTTTTCATCCTTTCTTGATTTCTTAGATTCTTGTAATTTTTGTTCTTGATTGTTTGACCCCCTGTACACTCCCTGTGTACTAGGGTGTTCCATTTTTTTGAGATCAATAAACTTTTACTTGTCAAAAAAAAAAAACCTTAAAGATTGCTGAATATTTTGTTTGCTTGTTTATGCAGCAATACTTCCAAACAACTTACAAATTCATGGAGCTTTCCCCACACACTTTGATTCCCATGCATGGGAGAGTTAACCTGTGGCCAAAGCACATGCTTTGTGGATATCTCAAGTATGCACATGTCATTTTCTCTATTTCTCGCTTTCCTAATTTAAGCTAAATTTCCTACAAACTTTTTACCCATCATGGGATCTTAGACAATGACTCCTTTGCAGGTAAACAACACTCCCCCCCCCCCCACAAAAAAAAAATCCCCCATCACCTTTATCTGCAATAACTCTTTTATTATCGGTATTGTTGGGCCCAAGAGTTTGACTTCTGCCAGCTTCGTCTTCTTACATCTAAGATTTACACTATATGTAACAATATTGTCTACCAAATCCTGACATGGCATTGTTCCTATATTCAGAAACCGCAGAAGTAGAGAAACGTCCATCTTGAAAGCTATAGAAAATGGAGCTGAAACTTTGTTTGACATAGTTGCAGAAGTATACTCTGAAGTTGATCGTAGTGTATGGATTCCTGCTGCATCAAATGTGAGGCTTCATGTGGAGCATCTGGCTGAGCAAGATAAGCTACCAAAGGTAACTTTTGCTTGTTTCAACACCAGCATTTCCCATGGCTATACATCAACACATATTAGCTTGAATATAAATGTTTTAGTTAGGTAGTTCCCATATATTACTCTTGGAAGGGGTAAAGTTAATTTCCCCTCTCTCTCTCTCTCTCTCTTTTAACAAAAAAACAAATAAAGTCATTATAATATCTTATTATCTCCTTATTGGAAAAATGCTAGATTTGCTTAAAGATACCTTTTTTACTATGGAATTGATCTTTATCTTGAGCCAACCTTTAAAAGGATCAGTCAACCCTTGCCATGAAAGAGTCTTGCCATTAAATGTTGTAATTTTCACTTAATAGAAAGAAGGAATCAAGTTTTCCCTTACATTTAAGGACCCTACCATGTAAGAGTGTACTGGAATATTAGTAAATGAAGCACACATGATTACCTTGCTTGTGTTATCTTCCCTGCATATTTGCATGTGCTTTATAATTGATTATTCTCTCCTCCCCTTTCTCTTGTGGATAAAATTTTCCTCCGGTTTGGAAGAATCACCTTCAACTCGTTGCAATTATAATAATTATCCATATATACTTTAATTACATGACCCATTAAGTCATTTAAACAAGTTACATAACTATTAAATATTAATAGTTATATGAGTAAAAGCACATGGCGATATTCATTTGCATAGCCTCGTAGTGGGTTGGAGGATGGGAAAATTTTGTCCATTCTCACTTGATGCCTGGGCGCCCTGCATCCTGCGATCCATGGAGTTGCTGTTGTACCTTCTGTCTTAGGCAATTTTGAAATAACTTATACCCTATAGTGGAATAATTTGAAGGGCCTTTGAATATTTCACTATCTATGTTTGAAATGATTACAAATTGTTTGGCAAGCATACATATTTTAGTGACAAAAAGTGAAATTCCAAAAATTCATCTTAGAGTGTGCAGGGCTTCTCTTTAGAAACTTTTAATAGCAGTTTGGATGCATTTGCTGACAAGGTGGGTGAAAGAGTGTGCAGGGCTTCTCTTTAGAAACTTTTAGTTGCAGTTTGGCTGCATTTGCTGACAAGGTGGGTAAATTTGAAACCAAGTGAGGAAAGCTTCTTTGGCCACTCGTTAGGTTTGGACTCACTTCCCTTGCAATTTCCCTGGAATTTATAAAAGCTCTATATGTAATCTTATTGAATCAGTGAACTATACCTTGTCAAAATGAAAGAGAAAAAAAACTAATGAGCTCTAGGTCAAATGGCACCTCCTTTGCTGCACTGTGGAGAGAGAGAAAAAAAAAAAAAAAAAAAAAAAAAAAAAAACTAATTACAAAGACCCCAGAACATAAAACTTTAATTCTATTATAATATATTCATTGTAGATCCAGGTATACATTTTCTAAGAACAAATAAGTGTTTGTGATTGTGATTTTTAATTTCTAGTAATGCTGATAGAGCCTGCTGAATTGTTGTGTAGGCATTTTCGATTCAGAAGTTCCAGAAAACTTGTGGGCTGTATTTCCTTGCCCGATGGATTTGGGCATACCTTAGTAAGGGTCTCCAGTTAAATTATCAGAAGCTATGGACATCTAAATTATTTGTATTTGGTGCAGTGGCTAGCTTTGCTGTTCTGTACTCAGTTAATAAGTTCAGTGCTAAATAAGACCCATAAGGGCATAAAATCTGGAATTCGGTTTCAGATGTAATCTAAGTATATATCAGTAATTACTAATTATTCTATTCATATTGTATTGTAGAGGAGGATTTTCCAGAAGTTAGTGGAACAGGGTCTAAATGGTTGGTTTATACTTGATATGATGCTATGGTAAAGGTCATTGGTGTTTACAATTTTAGACGACCTTCATTGTTTTGCTGTGTTGTGAAGCATATACGAAGAGTGAGTCCGTAGATGATATAAATAAGATTGTGAAAATTTATATGTAATTGGTTTGGTGGTAAATTTTAGAGCTCCTTAAAATGGTCTGACACCCGTCTCATAATAAAGGAGTGTTGCTCATTGATAATAAGACTAGATTGTGAAAAGTCAAGAATAGAACTGAGCAGTCTCTCTCTCTCTCTAAGAAAAGAAAATGAAAAGAGGTAAAAATCAACACGAAAAACTGCTCTGTTTTTTCTCTTCTAGACTCGTGTTTTATGTTAAACGGGTTCCAAGCTTGATCTTTAATTCTTGGAAGTTATCCAATTGTCTCTTTAACCTGCGTTTCTGCAACCAAACTCGTGATGTTTGTGATCTCTCTCCCCCCTACTTCTCTCGTGTATGTGAGCTTGTGAACTCCAAGGCCCATTATTTCCTCCATACCATAACGTTTAAGGCCTTACCATTCACACTATTCCTGGCACTTCCCATGTGCCCTTGCTTAACCTCGCTCGAATCAAGCCTTTTTTAGACCCTGTCCATTGTCTAGCTTCATAGCTTAAAAACACTTCTGAAGACTTCCTCTTCATAAATGAAGAAAACTATTTCCGAGCTTTTGCTTATACTGTAAGCTAGAGAAAGAGATGAAGCAGTGTAAGATCAGTGTTTGTAGAACAACTTTCCATACGTATTAAAAGAGTTAGGGGAAGGAGTTTAAATATCACAACCACCATATTCTTATGTTTGTCACTGGTGTTTTTCATAATGATACTAGGAATGTTCATCAACAATCGTGCTAGGAAATTCCTATCCACAGATGAGATTTACTTCCCCCAACTGTCTGCATTTTATCCAAAGTCGCCCAGGCCTTCATATTCTTATTTTCTCTGCAATTCTTCACCTGATCCTTCCTTGCACCCATTTCAATTATCAAATGGGAGTAGAGGTTTGAGAGATTGGATTGCTCCCAATGAGCCATCACATTTAATGAGCGATAAGGAGCTAATGTGGCTAGCCTCAATGGTGCCAAATATCGAAAAATACCCTTACAATCGGACGCGAAAGGTGGCATTCATGTTCTTAACTAGAGGAAAATTGCCCTTGGGACCATTATGGGAAAAGTTCTTTAAGGGACATGCAGGGCTCTACTCAATTTACCTCCATACTTCACCAGAGTTCACTGAAGAACCACCAAAATCCTCAGTGTTCTACAAGCGCAGGATACCAAGCGAGGTTAGAAATTTATATTTCCCTATCTCAAATTAAAAACCTACCAAGACATGAACCAAGCCAAGTTTTTTCCTTCATTCATTTTAACTGAAACTGTATTTTGCAGCAAGTGGAATGGGGACAAGCCACAATGGTAGATGCAGAGAGGCGCCTATTAGCTAATGCACTACTTGATTTCTCCAACAAGAGATTTGTGTTACTCTCTGAAACATGCATTCCTTTATTCAATTTTACAACAATTTACAACTACCTGATCAACTCTAACCATAGTTTTGTAGGCTCAATTGATGATCCAAGAAAGATGGGCCGCGACCGTTACAATAAACATATGTGGCCAATGATATCATTGTCGGATTGGCGTAAAGGCAACCAATGGTTTGAAGTTCACCGGAAGCTAGCCATAGAGATAGTGTCAGATGTCACATATTACCCCATTTTTGAAGACCATTGCAAGCCTCCATGTTACATGGATGAGCACTACTTGGCAACCCTTGTGACCAAAATTCAACCGAGCATGAATTCCAACAGGAGCATTACTTGGGTTGATTGGTCCAGAGGTGGCTCGCATCCAACAAAGTTTGAGAGGAAGGATGTCTCTGAAGCGTTTTTGAATCGGGTGAGACAAGGTTTTAATTGTACTTATAATGGTATCACAACTACAGTTTGCTTTCTTTTCGCGAGGAAGTTTCAACCAAGAACCCTAGAGCCTTTGCTAAGAATAGCCCCAGTATTGCTTGGGTTTAATCCATAGAAGAATTTGTACCTTTTTTAGCTTTTTAGTACTAGTAGTTAGTTGTCTAGCCATAACATTTGGATTTAATTGATAAAAGAATTTGTACTTTTTAGTGCTTGTAGTAAGTTGTCTGGCCAAAACATTAAAGACAAAATGAAGAATATGGTTACCGCAAGGATATAAAATAATTTGGCTGTACCATGGCATTGAGAGCATGTACAGGTGATGGAAAGGTTTCGTTGGTGTGCCTTGAAGAAATCATTGGCCACAAGAATAAATAGTTTGTTTTTGTTTTTTGGGGAAACAAACAAGGTATAGAACCAAATGAGAAAGAAAATCATTGGTTGTATCCTTGTAATGTCTTGAAAATCAGGGTTTTGTCCCTTACCTTTGGAGAATTTATTTACTCTTACCGGAGGAGTTCTTTCCTCTTCTCAATTCTCATAGGAGGTGTGGGCCTGATGTTGAACCAAATTTGAAAAAACTCTTTCCATTCAAGGGTGAGAAAAATCCAAGAGACCATCCAACAATTTACAACTAAACAAAAGCCGAAAACTCTAATGAGGGGTTTTTTTTATTTTTTATTTTATTTTTACGGTTACACTGTTGGAAATGATGTTTGAAGATTGCTCAAATTAAATAACAAAATACAAAACAGATTAGAGATATAAGATGAGTGTGGAGAGAGATAAATTTATAGATTTGAGCCGAGGCACGGAACTTAATCCGCTGTTCTAAAAAAGCGATTTAGCCCCCACTTGAATAACTTCGTTGGTGCAAATGACTCAGGCAGTCGCTCTCTAGGATACAATGGCAGCTCTATTAGTGTGCACTCACAAATAGAACTTCGAACTTGTCATGTGATGCCCAATATAAAGATTGAAGAAAGATAGAGGAAATAGTATATTAGATGAACTCTATTTTTTTTTTCCTCACCCATTTGAAAAGAGGAATGGCCTTTTGGTTATATAGAAGAGCTAATAAAAAATTAACCAAACTTACACAATTGGTTGGCTTCATTTGTGATTTACTTTCCATAGAGAATTCCCTAATTGCAGCGAGTAGTTTTCTGGATGTTGAAAGTAATGAATTTTGCAAGAGTGAATAAGGAAAGAAAAAGGATGGTGGACTTAGGAAATTCTACCAACAAAGGAGTGATTTGAGGGATTTCATTCCTTTGACACCGGAGCTGCCCAAATCAGAAGTTTTATGAAAGGGAATAGATGATATTAGGGATTTGTTTCTGCTAAGTCTCCACGTGCTGGCTAACTTGCTTTATCATGGGCTTGGGCTAGTTAAACACATACTTGGGCTTCTAAGAAAAGGGTTTAAAATTTTTAAACATATCCAATAATCCCCCACATGTTTAAAAATTTATATTTTATAAAAAATGGATAGTCACAAGATGAATTAGTGCTGATGTCTTGTGGACTTGAATCAACACTTGGTGTTTATATTTTAGAGTTTACAAATTCTTGGTGATACAAGATCTTGAACCAGATTCTATTTATCAAAAAAAAAAAAAAAAAAAAAAAAAGATCTTGAACCAGATTCATAAACTGTTGAATATAAACACCTTTTTCTTGTGAATCTTTTGACAAGTTCTCGATTTGGCGTGTTTCGGCCATGCACCCTACCTGGATTTTCATGAGTTTTCTAGAAAGTTTGCTCTCACTCTCATAGGAGGCGGCCCCACCTCCATACTCACATAGTTGAATTCATCAAGTGTGTACTACCACACACCACCCTTAAAGGCTAAGAATTCATTAAGAGTTATAAAACTCAAACTCATTAGTTTGGTAGTGAGCACCATCTACACCATAGGGAGGGACAATGAGATCTCATTCTCATTGATAGTGCAATCTTGAATCTCTCCATAATGCCCATTGAACCTTTTAAGCAAAGGTTGGGTTGTCATCATGGGTGATTCACTCAATGGGCTTAGGTCCCATCCCCCTCAATGTATTATAGACTAATTGTCTAGTTATCCCTTTTGGTAAGAGGAT
>JARYZH020002714.1:0-14091 GCA_030021035.2 Notholithocarpus densiflorus
AGAGAGAGAGAGAGAGAGAGAGAGAGAGAGAGAGAGCAGAAGAAATCACTTCTGGTGAAAAACGAACATAACGATGACTGCGCCATAAACAGCAGAACTGACATCAAACCCACTGCCAACTTTCCCTTGTGCAATACAGTGAGCAGTTTGAGCTATCATGTGCACTACATCAAGATCTGTAGCATCCTTCTTTTCTTGGTGTTGATCTTTAGATGAGGATAGATTTACAATTCCAAGGTAATGAAGTAAAGAACCAACCACGGCAGTTGTCATTGCTGCTGATGAACCCAATCCAGTTTTTGCAACTTCAGGCCTGCAATTTTCTCCATTTGATTCCCGTGTTAAAGGTAATGGATGTGAAAGGTGGAAGAGTAGCTAATGCCTCTGGTGTCAAAGGTAGTCCACGTGCTTCAATCTATAAAAGAGGGTGCATCACATAAACATCTCGAACTAAAACCTTGGAATAGATTAAAATGCTTAAAGATGAAGGACAAACTCTACTAGAAGTGCAAGCTTAGTTAGAACATTTTTTAACTCAAAAAGAAATTATAGTAGGTGGTTCTCATTTACAGTTGTAAGTCATTGCATATATTTCTCACAAGAACCAAAGTAAAATGCAGGTACATTATACAGTCTATAAATGCATGTGTCAAGAAATTAAACTGTTGAGAAAACTTTACAAAAAAGGTATGAAATTTAAATAATAATAATCATAACTAAAAGAAAAATATTCCATGAACATGATGAAAAAAATTATTGAACTATCAGAATAGGGAAAGTACCTGATTCCGATATGAATAAAATTCGTTGGAACCTAAAATTGTGATGTCAAGACCTGCATGTCTAATCCAGTTAAAACATTAGTGTTGGTGCAAATACAATAATAATGGAAATAACACTAAGAGAAACTGAATAATACACTGAATATTATTAATTTGAAGAGAAAAATTAGACAACACTTTTTTTGGACTGAGGCGCGACACTCGCTCTCTTTAAGGAGATTCAAGCCCTTGGTTGGCTAAACTCTGTAACCGGTGCAGACCGTCTCTGACTTGTCTCCCCCAGGATACAACAGCCCAACAAGTGTCGTATGGCTAGAACAACCTCTGCACAAAGTGTTCAAACCCAAAGCTCCACCAAAAAAGAACACCCTTCTTAGCCAAGAACCTCTCTATTTTTGTGTGTGTATTGTATATAGCAGTAACTTGGATTGTATCTGAATGAGTCTATTTATAGGCTCAATGGGCCTCACGAAATTACTACCCAAATTAATCTGATTAATTAGGTCCATTATTCTGCTATAGTGGGTGTTATAAGATTAATTGTTGGATATTAATCTGATGGGCTGGAGTTACACAATTAATGGTGAGATAAGGAGTTTCTGAAGAATGAAAAGGCCCAAACGGATAGTCCATTAAGTGGGTTAATGGCTCTTCATTGTCCATAATAAAAATGGAGTATTAATTCGGGCCATTTACTCACCAACGGATATGGTAATTACTCTGAATGGGCTGTCAAGTAGGAGGATCCAAGAGGCTGATTCATTTCCAATTTTGATACCTCCACCCTTCACCTCTCCCTTGCGCACGTATCTAGCCCAATATCTGAGTCAATTCATGTTAGCCCATTAATCACCACAATTAAAAAGAATAAAATTGTCTCTCTCTTTTTCAATGTGGGATTAAACATTTTAACTAACTCCTCATCTTCCATATTCACTCCCATATCTTTACATTTATATTATAACATTTATTCATTTTAATTATTAAATATTAAAATGCTCCAACAATCCCCCACTCATTTTAATATTAAATTTTAGTTAAAGAGAGATTACCAGGCAAAGACAGGTCACTATGCATCATGAAGGTGTGCTATGCATTGAACCTTCACTTAGTAAAACAGCGATCTCAACTCCAGAGTCGTAGTGGTCTCCGACTTGAACTAGGACTGCTTTAGGGAAATTAAGCGTCATTACTTACACATAACAACCCAGGTGTTGACATGAGCTTTTATAGCTAGCACTTTATGGCCGTGTGCTGATCCCGGTTTCATGAGTGTATTTGAGATTAAGTCCAAATCTCATAGGGAGCGGCCCCACCCCCACACTCACATAGGTGAAATTTTGTCAAGGGTGCTCCTGTAATTCTGACACCCCACTCATATGAGCTACAAATTTCATTAAGAGTTTGTTTACTCAACCTCTCCACATTACAGGATAAATGCACTTACATCATAGGGATGAACAATTAAAAAATTATTTACAAAATAGATAATTAAAAAATAAATAAATTGTGCATTTCTTACGACCATCGTATGATTCGTTTTTCCCATTGAACCCAATTCTTAGGATCTCTAGTCCTTGGGTTGGGTATCCTCATACATGGCTCATGATTCTATGGACTTTAGTCCCATCCCCCTCGATGTATTCCAGACTCTATCTTTTGCCAAGACCTTGGTAAATGGATCTGCAAGATTATCATTAGATTTAATATAATCCACAGTTATGATGCCACTACTCAAATAAGATCGCACGGTACTGTGCTTTCTTCTTATAAGTCTGGATTTATCGTTGTAGTAACGGTTTTTAACTCTACCAATTGCGGCAGTGCTATCACAATGAATTAATATAGGTGGAATTGGCTTTTCCCAAAGTGGAATTTCATATAACAAATCTCTAAGCCAATTTGCCTCTTCACTAGCTGAAGCTAATGCTATTAATTCAGCTTCCATTGTTGAATTAGCAATTATTGTTTGCTTTTTAGATTTCCAACAGATAGCACCACTACCTAAGGTAAAAATATAATCAGTGGTAGAGAGAGAATCACCTGACAAAGTATTCCAATCGGCATCACTAAAACTTTCAATCACAGCAGGGTACTTTTTATAAAATAAGCCATAGCTTTTGGTACCAATTAAATATCTCATGACTCGCTCAATTGCTAGCCAATGATCTTTACTAGGCTTGCTAGTAAATCTGCTAAGCACTCCTACTGCATATGCAATGTCAGGTCTAGTACAATCAGTAGCATAACGCAAACTACCAATGATACTAGCATAATCTTTTTGATTAAAAATCTCATCATCATTATTCACAGGAAATAAATGAACACTAGAATCAAAAGGAGTAGCTACACTTTTGCAATCATGAAAATTATACTTTCTCAATATTTTCTCAACATAATGTGATTGATCAAGATATATTCCATCACATGCTTTTGTAATTTTCATGTCCAAAATAAAATTAGCCTCACCGAGATCTTTCATATCAAAATAGCTTTTAAGCATATTTTTTGTCTCATTTATAACATGCATATTTGAGCCAAAAATTAACATATCATCCACATAGAGGCTAATAATAACATGTAAATTATTCCATGATTTAGAATAAATACATTTATCACATTCATTTGATCTATAACCATTCTCAATCATGCAGGAATCAAACTTTTCATGCCACTGCTTAGGTGCTTGTTTTAAGCCATATAGGGATTTAGTTAGCTTACATACCTTGCTTTCTTGTCCAGGCTCTACAAAGCCTTCGGGTTGATCTATATAAATCTCTTCATCTAGGTCCCCATTTAGAAAAGTAGTTTTTACATCCATTTGATGAATTTTCAAATCAAAAATTGCAGCTATAGCAATTAACAATCTAATAGATGTAATTCTTGTTACCGGAGAAAATGTATCAAAGAAATCAAGATCATCTTTTTGTTTAAAGCCTTTTGCAACAAGTCTAGCTTTAAACTTATCTATTGATCCATCCGGTTTCAACTTTTTTCTAAGGACCCATTTACAACCTATGGTCTTACAACCCGGTGGAAGATCTACTAATTTCCAAGTTCTATTAGAAATTAGAGATTCCATCTCATCATTTACAGCCTCTTTCCAAAATATAGCATCAGGTGATGTTAAAGCCTCTTTTTAATTTTGGGGATTTTCCTCAATGTTAAAAACATAATAATTAGGACCAAAATCCTTTTCAACTCTAGCTCTTTTACTCCTTCTAGGTGCCATTTCAAAATTTTCTTGATTTTGTAAATGTGAAGTAGAAGAACTAGGTTGTGACAAAATATTTTCTTCACCCCCACTATTTTTCAATTTAAAAGGAAATTTTTCTTCATGAAAATTGCATCACCAGATTCAAAAATTATTTTGTTTTCAAGATCAAAAAATCTATAGGCTGCACTATTAATCGCATAACCAAGAAAAGCACAGGTAGTAGCTCTTTTACCTAATTTAGGTATTTTAGGGTCAGTAAGCCTTACATAAGCAAGACAACCCCATACTCTCAAATATCCCAAATTTGGCTTATGTCCTTTCCACATCTCAAAAGGTGTGGTGTGTGACTTTTTATGTGGCACCCTATTCAAAACATGACATGTAGTTAAAATAGCTTCACCCCAAAAATGTAAAGGTGCACCAGATTCAATTAACATGGCATTTGTTAACTCAATTAGAGTTCTATTTTTTCTTTCAGCCACACCATTAGAAGCAGGTGAATATGGTGCAGTAGTTTCATGGATAATTCCCAAAGACTGAACAAATGAGTTGAATGCACTTGATTCATACTCACGACCTCTATCACTTCTTATTCTTTTTATTTTTCTACTGAATTGATTTTCAACTTCTTTTAAAAAATCTTGAAGTTTTTCAAAAGCATCACTTTTATTTTTCAACAAATAAACAGTTGTATATTTTGAGAAATCATCAATAAAAGTGATAATATATCTATTTCCTCCACGAGTTAAAATTCCCTCAAATTCATATAAATCAGAGTGAATTAACTCAAGCAATTCGGTATTTCTTACAACATTTTTATGAGGCCTTTTTGTAATCTTAGCTTGACTACAAGTTTCACATTTTTCAAAATCTTTTGACAGTCTTGGAATTAATCCTAAACTACTCATGATTCCCACATATCTACTATTTATATGACACAAACGAGCATGCCAAAAATTAATAGAAGAAAGCATATAAACTGAACTGGTAGATGCTTTATTATTCTCAACATTCAATTTAAACATTCCATCACAAGCATAACCCTTGCCCACAAATAATCCATTTTTAGTGATTACATAATTATCAGATTCCATAGTCTGCTTGAAGCCAGCCTTGTTAAGCAAAAAACTTGACATCAAATTCTTCCTTATGGACGGAGTGTAAAGAACATCTTTCAATGTTAGCACGCGTCCAGAAGTAAATTTCAATTCAACCTCACCACTCCCAAGAACCTTGGTTTTGCTAGAGTCACCAAGCATAACAGTTTTTTCTTCTTCAAAAGGAGTGTACAATTTGAACCAATTTTTATCATAGCAGACGTGCTTATTAGCACCAGAATCTGCCCACCACCCTTCAACATATTGCACCATATTGATGTCTGTAATCATAGCCACTAAAGGCTCTTCGGTTACGTTAGCCTGCGGGACAGATTCACGTTTCTGAAATTTGCAAAATCGAGCAATATGCCCACTCTTGCCACAGACAAAACAGGATCTATTAAATTGATCTTGTGAAGGGGGTCCTTGGTTCTTATTGTAATTTTTATTCGGGTTTCCCCTTCCTTGAGGTCTATTATTATTTTTAAAGGCTCTCTTTTTAGGCTTCAATTGACTATTTCTAGGAAAATGATTTTTGGGCATATTATTATTGGCTGAAATAAGGTTTACCTTTGTGGTGGAATTACCATTGCTCTCTTGTGTCATGAGTGCATCTTGTCTTCTAGCCTCCTCCTCCACATGAATGCGTGTGATCAAAGTCTCCAAGGATGTCTCCTTTTGTTTGTGCCACAAAGTCTTTTGGAACTCCCTCCAAGATTGTGGTAGTTTATCAATTATGCCAGCTACCACCAAATTGTCTCCAATCTTTATGCCTTCGGATCTCAATTCTGCCACAATCATTTGGAAGTCTTGTGCTTGATCCACCACCGATTTTCCATCCACCATTTGGTAACGGAAAAATCTACTAGCAGCATACTTCTTTGCACCTGCCTCCTCGGTATCATACTTGCTTTGTAAAGCTTTCCAAATTTTCTTAGCAGAATTATAAGTTGTATCATAATAATCATAGAAATGATCGGCAAGACAATTCAAAAGATAAGAGCGACAATTATATTCATCTTTTGTTAATCTGATGGGCTGTCAAGTAGGAGGATCCAAGAGGCTGGTTCATTTCCAATTTTGATACCTCCACCCTTCACCTCCCCCTTGCGCACGTATCTAGCCTAATATCTGAGTCAATTCATGTTAGCCCATTAATCACCACAATTAAAAAGAATAAAATTGTCTCTCTCTTTTTCAATGTGGGATTAAACATTTTCACTAACTCCTCATCTTCCATATTCACTCCCATATCTTTACATTTATATTATAACATTTATTCATTTTAATTACTAAATATTAAAATGCTCCAACAATTAGATTATTGAAGATGTATAATTTCTTTATCATTAAATGGATAGAGAAACATAGGAAGTATCAAACATTACCTTGTAAAAGTAGTTTGTGTAAGAACTCATTCTTGTCAAGCGTTGCATACGCAGTTGCCACAGCGTATTGCACTGCTTGTTCCACAAAAGGGTTTCTTGACTCACTGAAATTTTAAGCAATACAGTAAGCACCAGTTCAACTATGCATTTGACCATGCACCCCCTCTTGTCATTGGCACATGATTTATAAATCATGAAAAACAATAATTAGATTAAGCATCAGCTAGCTTACACTATAAGCACTTAGTCACATGAAGGCCATTTCGTTGTTCAAATATTTGAAAATGTTACTGAAACCATCAATAGGGTGCACAAGTGAAGCAAACAGAAAGTATACAAAAGGATACCCCCCAAGAAGAAAAAACAGAAGAGAAAATGGAGACAAAGATATAGGTTTCAAGACCTAAAATTAAGGATTATCAATGACATCCAAGAAAATTTAAAGTATATTAAGAAAAAAATGATGATCTTGAACTGTAGAATACACACGTAACATAAACAATAAAAACTTGCCTTGAAGAACAACATTGCAGGGCCAAGTTTTTCAATGCCAATTTATACAAGCTTTCTCTGGAAAGCTGGGGAGATGTTAATTTCACATCTGTCCATGCCTGAAAGGTGATATGGAAAGTCACAAATTGAGTACTATGGAGGTACATCTTAATGAATCAACAATATGTTGGCGGACAGACAGCATCAAATAAAGCTATTAAAGAAATAAATGCAGGTGATGTCACATGTTAAGAAAATGACACTCTTATAGAAGTATTCACACCATCATCTCATTTTACTAAACACCACATATAGCCTGCATTTGGCCTTATTTATAAGGTCTGCAACTTATCCAGCGCCTGTTGGGTTTTAATCATAATATAGAAGAAATTCAAGCTCAAGAACCACGGTGAAAATGGCCAAATACCACAATTTTCAGAAATTTGTAGCAAAAAAGCACTGTTTCGGAACTAAATAGGAATCTACCACTTTTTATGTACTCGAGCTCACTAAAATCGAGTTCTAAACGGTACTCGAGTTTAGTAAACTCGAGTTCCTAGTTTCATTCCACCGTGGCACTACTGACCTAGAATTTGTGCAATAATAATAAAAAAAAAAAAAAGTGGTACTCGAGCTTGGTAAACTCGAGTTCCTTGTAATATGGTACTCGAACATACCAAGCTCGAGTTATTTGTAAATAAAGTGCTTGGTATTGTTGGTGAGCTCGAGTTCCTTACAAATTTTTTTTTTTGGATAATCAACAAATAAACATAAACATAAAAATAAGTAATATGGAACTCGAGCATGGTAAACTCGAGTTCCTTATAATTTTTTTTTTTGGGATAATCGACAAATAAACATAAACCTAAAAATAAGTAGTATAAAATTATTTCTAGCATTCTGCATAAAATTATTTTCTGTTCAGCATTATTTAAAAAATTGTTCACTCTTTTTTCTGCATAAATTATTTTCTGTTCACTATTTAAAAAATTGTTCACTGTTTTCTCATAAAACACCTAGTGAAATTGTGTTTTCTAAATTTAAAAGCCAAATCTGAATGCTTTTTCATGTTTGAATTTCACAATAATTGAATCTATTTTTCTGCATTGATAAAATTTGTTTCTACATTAATAAAATTTTCTCTCTGCACATCATGTTTATTGTATATTCAAATCTGCTTACTGCATTCATAAAATTTGTTTTCTGCATTAATTAAAACTATTCATTGTTTTCTCATAAAAATTGTTCACTGTTTTCTGCATAAACTGTTTCTAGGATTTTGCATAAAATTATTTTCTGTTCAGCATTATTTAAAAAATTGTTCACTCTCTTTTCTGCATAAATTATTCTCTGTTCACTACGTAAATTGTTCACTGTTTTCTCATAAAACACCTAGTGAAATCGTGTTTTCTAAATTTAAACGCCAAATTTGAATGCTTTTTCTTGTTTGAATTTCACAATAATCAAATCTATTTTTCTGCATTGATAAAATCTGTTTCTACATTAATAAAATTTGCTCTCTGCACATTATGTTTACTGTATATTCAAATCTGCTTACTGCATTCATAAAATCTGTTTTCTACAATAATTAAAACTGTTCATTGTTTTCTCATAAAAATGTTCACTGTTTTCTGCATAAACTATTTCTAGGATTTTGCAAAAAATTATTTTCTATTCAGCATTATTTAAAAAATTGTTCACTCTCTTTTCTACATAAATTATTTTCTGTTCACTATTTAAAAAATTGTTCACTTTTTTCTCATAAAACACCTAGTGAAATCGTGATTTCTAAATTTAAAAGTCAAATCTGAATGCTTTTTCATGTTTGAATTTCACAATAATTGGATCTATTTTTCTGCATTGATAAAATTTGTTTCTACATTAATAAAATTTGCTCTCTGCACATCTTGTTTACTATATATTCGAATCTGCTTACTGCATTCATAAAATATGTTTTTGCATTAATTAAAACTGTTCTCTGTTTTCTCATAAAAATTGTTCACTGTTTTCTGCATTGGCGTGGTTATTGCAGTTAAATGGTTTTTGTCTTTTTTTAAATATGTAACCATATAAATAATGGACAAACTCCATGAAGGAAAAATGAATGATTCATATAAATCACCTAATGGTAAATGCCTCGAATAATTCAAATTTGTAAAAAAGTTTGAATTAGTTGAATATAGAAATTCGGGAAAAATCGATGGAAAATCAATGAACGTACCAAATCTTGAAGGTGTACATAAGATGTACAGATAGTCTAGACTTGTTGAGAAATTTGACTTCGTTGAAAGTACAAAATAATGAAAATTCAATGGAAAAGTATGTATGTTAGTTGTACAGATCGTATGAATTTGTTTAAAAATTTGAATTCGTTGAATGTACAAAACCGTGAAAACACAAGGAAAAATTGTGTACATTAGATGTACAGACAGTACGAATTTGTTGAAAAATTCGAATTCGTTAAGTGTGTAAAATCGTGAAAATTCAAATGAAAATTGAAGAACATACCAAAATGAGTAAACTCAATGGAAAATTAATTACATTAGATGTACAGATCGTCCAAATTTTTTTCCAAATTTGAAGTCGTCAAATGTACAAAATCGTGAAAATTCAATTTAAAACTCTGTACTAATGTACTAATCATCCTGATTTGATGAAAATTTCGAAATTGTTGAACGTACCAAATTGTGAAAATTCAATGGAAAGTTATGTACATTATATGTACAAATATTCTGGACTTGTTGAGAAATTTGATTTCGTTGAAAGTACAAAATCGTGAAAATTCAAGAGAAAATTGTGTACATTAGATGTACAGATTGTTCGAATTTGTAAAAAACAAAATTTATTCATTGAATGTATAAAATCTTGAAAGTACAAAATACAATTATGTAAATTAGATGTACAGATAGTCTGAATTTGTTGAAGAGTTTGAATTCGTTAAATGTACAAAATCGTGAAAATCAAATGGAAAACTGTGTACTAATGTATTGATCATCCAAATTTGTTGAAAAATTCGAAATCATTGAATGAACAAAATTGTGTAAACTCAATGGAAAATCAAAGAACATACCAAATCGTTGAGCAGCACATGTAGCACTGCGAACATCAGTGTAGCAATGGTGGACAGCTCACCCTCAAAATTGATGCATAAACTTTCTAGGGATGCTCTGCATCCTTGAAAATGGTGCATTACAAAGGGTTGCATATCTGTGTATTCACGTGAGTGTGGATGGGTACTTCTGGTCAGGGCTTAACAGTGCCGAGCTGTTGAGTAGCACATGTACAACTGTTTATTATCTTTGGTCATTTTCAAGGATGCTAGTCAAAACACTCTTCCCATAATCCGTGACTACTGGTTAGAAGTAATAGCACATGGTAAAGCCATCTTGAACCCTGAAACTGAGCTGTCAAACAATCACATCTCATAAATATGTACATCAAAAGCATCACTTTGCTCTTAGAACCATCACTCTTACAAATTAAGCAGCCCCACAGCTTGAAACACTGAAATATCTCTTGTAATCGTAGCCAATTATTGTTACGCTGCAGATTTTGAATACATATTTACTCGACTGTTTGATCAAACATCGTGGTCATATATGTTTGATTACGGGAGCTAATGGTGGACACAGCTCACCCCAAAAATTGGTGCATAAACTTTCCAGGGATCTGAAAATGGTGCATTGCAAAGGGTTACATATCTATGTATTCACGTGGCGAGTCCTTGCTTTAGGAGCCATATGGTTTTTTTGTGAAAGAGTGGTTGGTTTGTGTGGTTTGGATGAAAAATTGTAAAGTTAGTGATTGTTATGAAAAATTGTAAATTCAAGAAGAAAAATTGTAAAGTTAGTGATTGTTCAAAAATTTAATTGGTTAAGTAGACACGTAATGTATTATTTTATGGATGAATGAGTGTGGTTGTGTGCATCAATAATTAATACAGAGCCAATGAGTTAAGTTTATTCATTTAGTTTAAAATATTTTTACTTTCTCAAACAAAAGAGTTTAAAATATTTTTATGAAAATAGTGACAAATTAATAGATAAAAAAAAACTACTTATTTTTATGTTTATGTTTATTTGTTGATTATCCCAAAAAAAAAGAAGTTATAAGGAATAGTTTTATGCAGAATGCTAGAAATAATGCTGAACAAAAATAATGCTAAACTAAAAAAAAAAACTACTTATTTTAAATAGTGAACATAAAATAATTTATGTAGAAAAGCGAGTGAACAATTTTTTAAATAATGCTGAAAAGAAAATAATTTTATGCAAAATGCTAGAAATAGTTTATGTAGAAAACAGTGAACAATTTTTATGAGAAAACAATGAACAATTTTAATTAATGCAGAAAACAAATTTTATGAATACAGTAAGCAGATTTGAATATACAGTAAACATGATGTGCAAAGAGCAAATTTTATTAATGTAGAAACAGATTTTATCAATGCAGAAAAACATATTCGATTATTGTGAAATTTAAACATGAGAAAACTGTGAACAATTTTTTAAATAGTGAACAGAAAATAATTTATGCAGAAAAGAGAGTGAACAATTTTTTAAATAATGCTGAACAGAAAATAATTTTATGCAGAATGCTAGAAATAATTTTATGCTACTTATTTTTATGTTTATGTTTATTTGTCGATTACCCAAAAAAAAAAAAAAATTATAAGGAACTCGTGTTTACCATGCTCGAGTTCCATATTACTTATTTTTATGTTTATGTTTGTTTGTCGATTATCCAAAAAAAAAAAAACAAAAATTATAAGGAACTCGAGCTTGGTGAGCTCGAGTACCTTAGAAAAACAATACTGAGCATTTTATTTACAAAGAACTTGAGCTTGGTATGCTTGAATTCCAAATTACAAGGAACTCGAGTTTACCAAGCTCGAGTACCACATTATTTTTTTTTTATTGCACAAGTTCCAGGTCAGCAGTGCCATAGTGGAAAGAAACTAGGAACTCGAGTTTACTAAACTCGAGTTCCGTTTAGAACTCGATTTTAGTGAGCTTGAGTACATAAAAAGTGGTAGATTCCCATTTAGTTCCGAAACAGTGCTTTTTTGCTACAAATTTCTGAAAATGGTGGTATTTGGCCATTTTCACCCAAGAACCACCCCATGTTAATGTAAACTTGCACAAGTTTCACCCCTAAATACATAAGGCATTCACAGCCAGACAACAATCAGCTTCATAGTTGGTCGCCAAGAAACTGCTTGCAGCCCATCTCTCAACTCAAATTTATGCCATTTCTCAAAGACCCTCCCCACCTTTAATACAGCCCTCCAAACTCATCTATAAGAGACATCAATTCAAAATTCACACAAAACATGAACTTTGTGTTTGACATGTATCTTATGGTTAAGCAAATTTCTTTCTGGCTCAAGTAAAACTATTGTTATAGCATGTACTCTATTTAGTTCTCATTTGCATACACTAGGGGATAGAGTGGTAATGTATTACAAGCTATTTGCTGGAAAATCAATTCCAAAGGATCATTATCTTTCTAGTCATTATACCGTTGGAGAAAACCCCTTTTTTATAACCGTACAGTGGTAGAAAAAGTTATTATTGTCAATTAACACACGAGTGTATTTATACAACTTGATGATGTCGTGAAAATCACCAGTGAGTTACACGGTCTTCGCACGCTCGAAAGAATACCTACACAATGAAAACAGAAGAGACCTAACAGAGAGCACTGGTGTGGTGCCGGCCAAATACCCTCCAAAGGTCAAGTTAGAACTTATTCTCACAGCTCTAGAGTGCTAGAGAGGGTAAATTATGCGTACCTCGATTTGTGAAAGTATTGGTCTTTTATAGTAGAAAGTTGACATCCCTTCCTTGGTACGGAAGTCTTTTCCTTCTAGGACTCTACTTGGAATAGTCCCAATCGTGATTCGGAAGATCTTTCCTTGTAGAAAAGATCTGCACGTATCCTCCGGAATCCTTACTGTGTTAGGACTCTATTTACCTTAGGATCCCACGGCGATCAAATACTTGTCTTGCAAGTATTTTCCATCTAAGGCTTTTACTACATCTACCCATAATGGACCTTTGGACAGGTTGGGCTTGCCCTCTTTCGGCCCAGGAACATGGATCCGTCAGGCCCACTTTCAGGCCTCGACAAGCTACATTTTTACCCTCATCAGTTGCTCCCTTCACTCTACGGGTTCGTCATATTTGAGGGACAGGACCAGTGGGGTGACGGTTCAAAGTTAAATGGGAGGACGGTCCTATCGTGAATGGCCAGACGGATCCAAGACCAGTGGGTCGACGGTCTCAGGCGGATGCCGTCAACTGCGCAAATGCCTGACAGGCTGTCCAGAAGCCATTATAGCGCATGACACGTGTCGCCCTCCGATTGGTTTTTATCTCGGATCGAAGCGTCGCTTCGTCTTCCGTGCACTCCCTTTATAAATACAGGGGTTTACCTCCTTCATTTCTTCATTTTCAGCAGTCAGAGCGCCATCCGTCATCATTGTCAGAGACCGCCCCGTTCAACTAGATACATCCGTCATCTGCGCTTTTTCTCCGTCCATTCACAAAAATTGGTAAGTATTCTCTATCCGTGAATCCTGTAAATATGCCGCCCTTATTTTAATTAATTTAATTTCCTGAACTCTATACACCCGTCACAATTTCTAGATCCGTCTGAGTCTTAGGTTTTGTCGTCACATGTAGGCAATGTCTAGTGCGTCAAGTAACCAGTCATTCGTCCGTGACGGGGTGGATTACGAGGGAGTATATCCGTCCGGTCATAGAGACTCAGAGAGGCCAGATGAAGAGAGGACCCCGTCTGCCTCTTCCTCGTCCTCAACAAATGAGGATATGGAGATGGTTGATCAAGAAGAGGTTTCTGATAACAGTGAGGAGCGAACAATAAGATCCGTTGTAGGTGCTGATGGACTTAGGGAGTTCATCATGTTGCCGGAGTGGACGGTGAATAATTTTGTGTCTACTATCAAGGAGAATCACTTCAAAACACTTAGGGATATTTATCAAATTCCTAATAACATCCCCATCCATCTGCCCTATAAGTCAGAGAAATGCTACTATGAAGGGATAGAAGGTGTCGGAGTGTATGAACAGATGCTGAAGGCGGGACTTAGG
>JARYZH020002715.1:0-14090 GCA_030021035.2 Notholithocarpus densiflorus
ACAATATGGTTTGCCCCCTATTGCTCCTTCCAGGCAAAAAGGGAAAACACATGATAAAAGTCACAAAAATTACAGCCATAAAAAACATAAAAGATACAGAACCAACTTTGTTAAACCTAATGATTTCTATGCTAAAAAGAAACATGTTAAACTGAGATCAGGTAAAGGTAAATGTTTCAATTGTGGAAAACCTGGACATTTTAGTAAAGATTGTAAACAACAACCTGGTAAGTTAAAAAATAAGTTCAACATGTTAAACATTGATGATAAAGAGCAAGAAGAATTATTTAGAATCCTTGAATCAAACAATTCGTTTGATTCCTTGGAAGATGAGTTTTCTTCTTCTAATTCTTGCTACCAATCTGCTATTGATTCTTCTGATTCTCCTAATATTAAAATTGGTTGTAGAAATTCCTGTTGCAATGTTATTAACAAACTAAAATCAACTATAAGCTTTGAAGAAACTTTGGAAAGATTTAATAAAAAGAAATCCAAATATTTAACTGTTAATGATTTACAACATGAAATTAATATTGTTAAACAAGAGATAAGCGAATTAAAACATGATTTTAAAAAAATGAGAAGTGGTAACAATAAACATAAACAAGATGAGCACAAAGATGGAGATGAATCCAGTCAACAAGCTCTTCTTTCTGATAAAGGTATTGCCGATGTTTTCATTGATTCTCAACTTACTCTTGTCAATAAAATACTTCCTCCAAAATGGTTTACAAAAGTTAAAATTGTTGTTTCTCCTAATTATCATTTCACTGTTATTGCTATGATTGATTCTAGTGCAGTTATGAACTGTATCCAAGAAGGAATGATTCCTTCAACATATTTTGAAAAATCTACTGAACGATTGGTTTATGCTAATGGTTCTCAAATGAAAATTAAATATGAATTGAATAATGCTCATGTGTGCCATGATAATGTTTGTTTCAAGATTCCTTCTGTTCTTGTTAAAAACATGACTGATAAAGTGATCCTTGGTTTGCCTTTTATAAATGCTTTGTATCCTTTTCTTGTTGAACATGATGGAATTACTACGGATCCTTTTGGACAGAAAGTAAAATTCAAATTTGCTTCAAAATTTGAAATTGACGCTAATGCTGCTTCAAACATGATTCAGACAAAAATTAAACATCTAAACTTCCTTCAGCAAGAAGTTAGATACAAGAAAATTGCTGAACAAATTTCTGATAAATTGTTGCAATCCAAAATTGATAATTTTCAGAAAATGCTAATTAATGATGTTTGCTCTGATTTTCCTAATGTTTTCTGGCACAGGAAAAAACATATTGTTAACTTGCCATATGTTAAAGACTTTGATGAGAAAAATATCCCCACTAAAGCTCGTCCTATTCAAATGAATGCTGAAACTGTTGAATTTTGTAAAAAAGAAATCCATGATTTGTTGCAGAAAAAATTAATTAGAAATAGCAAGTCCCCCTGGTCTTGCTTAGCCTTTTATGTCCAGAAAAATGCTGAGATTGAAAGAGGAACCCCTAGATTAGTAATTAATTACAAACCCTTGAATAAGGTTTTGGAGTGGATTAGGTATCCTATCCCCAACAAAAATGACCTGGTCATAGGCTAAGTGAAGCTGTGGTGTTCTCTAAGTTTGATATGAAATCTGGGTTTTGGCAAATCCAGATTAGTGAGAATGATAGGTACAAAACTGCTTTTACCACTCCTTTTGGACATTATGAGTGGAATGTTATGCCTTTTGGTCTTAAGAATGCTTCGAGTGAGTTTCAAAAAATCATGAATGACATTTTTAATTCCTTCAGTCATTTCACCATTGTTTATATTGATGATGTTCTTGTTTATTCTAGCTCTATTGATGAACACTGGAAACATTTGTATTCGTTTCTAGATACTATTAAAAGAAATGGTCTTGTTGTCTCTGCTAAGAAAATCAAATTGTTTCAAACCAAAGTTCGTTTTCTTGGCTATGACATCTCTGAAGGACAGATTCGTCCTATAGATAGAGCCATCCAATTTGCTGATAAGTTTCCTGATGTTATCCTTGATAAAACACAGCTCCAAAGATTTCTTGGGTCATTAAACTATGTTGCAGATTTCTACAAGGACATAAGGAAACAATGTAAACCCTTGTTTGACCGGTTAAAAAGTAATCCTCCTCCTTGGTCTGATGTTCATACTTCTCTTGTTAAACAAATCAAATCTCATGTTAAGACATTGCCTTGTCTTGGTATTCCAACTATTGGTGCTTTCAAAATTGTTGAAACCGATGCCTCTGACATTGGTTATGGTGGCATTCTGAAACAAAGAGTTTCTCCTGGGTCACCAGAGCAAATTGTTCGTTTCCATTCTGGTATTTGGAACAATGCACAGATAAATTATAGTACTATTAAAAAAGAGATTTTATCTATAGTACTATGTATTTCAAAATTTCAAAGTGATTTATTAAACCAAAAGTTTTTGTTACGAATTGATTGCAAAAGTGCTAAATATGTTATTGAAAAAGATGTTGAAAATATTGCTTCAAAACATATTTTTGCTAGATGGCAAGCTATTTTGAGTGTTTTTGATTTTGACATTGAATATATTAAAGGATCTCAAAATGCTATCCCTGATTTCCTTACCCGTGAATTTCTGCAGTGTCACAATGGCAAGTAGACGGTCGAAAGACATGACACCTGCCACTGCCAATCCAATTGTTAAAAAAGAACTTGTTTCCTCTTTAGACATTGTTAACCGTTTCACTCCTCTAGGCACTATTCCCAAGCCTAACTATTCCTCTGTTTTAGCCTCACCATATGATCCTTATGCTGTAGCCACTGTTAACCAACCTGTTAAAACTGTTTACCCTAATGCTCCCAATGCTCCCCAGTATGTTAAAAAATAATCTATTCAAAACCTGTTTTCTGTAGAGCCAAATAAGGCCTCCATTACTAACCCTTTTAGGCTTACTACTAGTTATTTTCCTCCACAATTTCACTGGATTCCTGAGCACTGCCAAAAGACTGTACAATACTATTCTGACATTCTACGTCATGAGAATTCAATCACTATCAAATCCATAAAAGACAAGGTTAATAGTGATAAGACTATTTATCACAGTGTTTACTTAAACCACATTATTTCTGAAGAAATGTGGGGCCCCAACCCTGCTGTCACAAGAAGGTTACCAAAATCTCCTATTCCCTATTCATATCATGATTATATTACTGCCTGGTTCAGATTCATGCTCCACCAAAATGAAAACATGTCTCATTCATGGTTTGTTAATTTTGATAAAGATTTTGACTCTGAATTCCCTCTCTAGTTCATCCAGTGGTGGTCCCAGTTTGGTTTAACTGTTGAAATATTCCTTGCGCCATTGAAGGATTCTTTCCAAAATTTTACATTAAGGTTCCGAGTTGATGCTCATGGAGCTAAGTTTACCCCACTGCTTCATTTTACTAAGAAATATAAGATTCCTTGGATTCTAAAATGGCAGTATTCTAAGGAAGGTGACGTCCTTGCCCGCTATTAGTATGTTAAATGGTGGGATAAGTTTCCTCACACCCAATTCATTATTAACAATGTTGCCAGAGAATTCCCTTCCCCAAGTGCTTCCCCAATCAGAATCACTACCACAGTGCAAAAAGCTGTGGCTGATGCACCTGCTTCCTTATCTACTAAAAATGTTAAACCACCTGTTAAGTCCAAGAAAAAGGGTTCTCCTTTGGATACAATCTGCAAGGACCCTGATGCTTTGTTTGCCCTGCTCACCAAGATGATTAAGGACCATGAAGCTGCTGATTTAGAAGATGAACGGTCCTCTCAAGCCTCTATTTCAAAAGACCCTTACTACCCCTACAATCAGGAGTGGTTTGGTTATGATGATGAAGATGCTGATGACTTAGCAAAAGATTGATTGGGAGTTTGGTTCCCCTATTTTTCTGGCCTGCATAACAGCCAAAAATGTTGCAATATTTACTTTCTGATCAAATTCCACTATTGTTTTCCACCTCTGATGATGATAATCCCCCATGTTTCCTGCTGAAAAGAAGATTCCCCATGTTTTCTGCTGAAAAGAAGATACTTCATGTTTCCAAGGCTTTTGGACACACTCACTTTGGCAAGCCTTTACTGTTCACCACACTGTTCACTATTCACTTTTACTATTTGTTGTACTATTCACTCAAGTATTTTGCCTATTTAAGGGGGGTTGTCCCTTAAGTTTTTACTTCAGATTTCTATTTCCCTTATTCATAATTCTCTCCCTTAGAACTTCTTCCCTTAGAAGCCTTCTTTGAGAGAAAGTTCCTTGCTTCTACTACCACTATTTCCTACTACCTTACAATCTTGTATCTAGGACTAGAACAAGCTTTGTAACTGTTAACTTGTAACTGTTGAGATCTTGTATTCACTACTACTACTACTGTAAGTGTGTTGTTTACTTTCAATAAACAAGTATTTTCAGTTTTATGTTCATTATACTACTTGTTGCTACCGCCACCTTGGACGGATTACCGCCATACCGGACGATTCTAAATTGCTTTCATTTACTTTGAATTATTTTGATATATACTGCTTGGCTGGTTCTACCGCCTTATTATTGTTCTAATTTCTTTATTTACATTACTTTCACTATATTATTACTGTGCTTCCGTCTCTCCCCTTCAGCTGTGCATCCCCTTCCCCCTTTATGGTATCAGAGCCACTCTTTTCTAGCCGGTGATAGTGTTGTTGTGTCTTTGTTTCTTGTCCGTGTCTACCCGAACCTGTTGATACATTAAGGTGGCAAGAACATATACTGCCAGGTGGCTACATAGTCCCAACAGCCCAACAAAATACTCCACCATGCAAAATAGCTGCCCATAACATATTTCCTAATTCAATGTCAACGACGCACATAATCATCCCACATGCGGTCGATGATATCATCTATAAACTGATTCATAGCTCGCTTGGCCTGATCACACATCTCCCTAACATGCCTTCAAGTTGTTGTACTGCTTGATGCTCCAGCAAATCCACCATCATTATTTCAGCTAGCATCTCCACCAAGATCGGCAGTTTCCCATGTATGAAACAGTTCATCAGACCAGCTGTTGATGCGGATGAAATTGTGCACAGCACAACAAGCAGAAATGATATACCACTGGCACAAAGGCTTCAAGTTCGGCATCAAGCTCAATATGGGAAAATAGGCCTTCAAGACGCCAAAACATTGCTCAATGACCATACGTAGTGAGGAGTGCCTATAGTTATATAACTCCTTCTTCGTCGTCGGTTTCCTATTGCTCGATCTGAACTCTTAAGCATGCTAGTGGGTGGATTTGTGCAAGGGAAGGAATGACATACCAATGGGGTAACCCGAATCAACCAAGTAGTATGAACCTACATGTTAAATGAAATATTAGTCTATCATTTATTATATCCACAGACATCCAATTGTGTTTTACTTAGTATTTAAATTTAAAACATGCATACTTTCTAGTGGCCATGGAAATCCATGCTTTGGGTTCTTAATGGCGTCCTCCAATACCCTTGAGTCATTCACACTACCTTCCCAACCCGAATGGACATATGTAAACCGCATGTCATGATCACATGCACACATCACATTAGTGGTGATAGTGCTTTTTCTGCTCCTATAAGCACTAGTTCTGCCAGTTGGAGCCCGAGCACTGACATGTGTTCCATCAATTGCTCCAATGCATCTCTACAACATAATAGAAATTAAATATAAACAATATCACATTACTCCAAATCACAAAACTCAAACATTTTATACAATCTGTTTTCATAGTGCTAATTGGCCTAGTGAGTACTCTTACTATATTAGTACTACATCCAGTGTATGTAAGACAAAAAATTATGAACTGAACCATTATGACAGCAAAAAAAAAAAAAAAAAAAAAAAAATTATACAACCTTACAAAAAAAGTAGCATTGGGTGGTACCTCAAACCATGGGTGATACTTGTTCACTTGGAGATGTCGTGGGAGGCCTATGACATTGGGATCAAGCTTAATCAAGTGCTGACCTTAGGAGTGGACGGCCCGTAAAACCCTTCAAAATTTACAACTCACCATCTTTGTAGAATGTTGGAACCTGTCTGCAACGCACCGCATACGGGTGTTATGTCCAATAATGTACAGGAACATGGCAACCGATTCTTACACATCTACGCAACCCTTTCCTTCTTTCAAATACTCGTGTTGTTTCAATTCATCAACCAAATGATAGAACAACCGCAAAGACATGCAGAACATCTCAAAGCACTATTGTGGATTTCCATCTCTGACCTCATCCATGTAACCACTACTAGTCAAAATGCTTGTGCGCATAGGACCTCGTTGTACATAAGATGACATCTCCCCTACCAAACCATTTACATGGTCAAACTCCTCCTCACTATCACAATCCGAATCTAAATCTGTATCTAACCAATCATAATCTGTATCATCCCCACAATGGAGGGTGTCATGGTCAAGGTTGAGGCAGCCGTGCCCAAGATCATTGCAAAACCCATGCATCTCAGCTTCGCGGTTGAAGAATGGATCATCCCAATCATAGCTCCCATTGAATTGCTCCTCATCTAGGTCCAAGTACTCCTCATCAAGTCCGAGTACTCCTTATCAAATTCATTGTCTCCATAATGCATCTCATCATCATTGTTGAAGTAGGCATTGTCAAAATCATAAGTCCAAAATGAGTTAGCATCATTGGGGCTGGACATGATGACATATAAGCTGCAATGAAAGAGGATTAGTACAGATAAGGCAAAGAATATATAGTTGTATGAAACAGACAAAGCATATAAAACAACAATTATGAATGCTCAAGTATTTAAGATAACATAACACGATATAAATAGAGTTTAATAAACATGACAACAAACCAAGCCAAGTCTACAACAAACATTACAGATCAACAAAAACATAATAAAGTTTTCAGCCATCTAGGATAACATCCAAAAACAAACCAAAAGATGGCTCAACCAACAACATGTCTTAAACATGTTTTAATAAGTACAACCACCTCTATGAAACCACCATACAACCAAACCCACATTACATAAACGAAATAATAACACCAAAGATCAGTTGTGATTCCACTTAGCAACTATTTCCATCCAAATCTTCCTCCTATGCTCTGGCATCCCCATGAACACCACCCTATTCTATTTGAGGTGTAGAGTCATGGAAACAGCGAAATACGCATCATCATCAAGGTCCTCATGCTAATTTAGAACTTCAATAGTCTTTCCCAGTGAGCATGGACCATCTATAGCAGCTAATTGGCCAAAATGTTCAGAGCTACCAGTTGCCCACCCCCTTCTTTGAGAATACCTTTCTCTTGTCATTGCTTTATACTCTTATAAAGCCACAGTCATCTCACTTTCCCTATCCGCTTTCTTGGCAACCTTCTTCCCCTTGGCATTGGAATCTTGAAGTGGACGTTTGTCAGCATGTTGCGTTTGGTCAGGACAGGAGCTGTCATTCCTAGGTATTCCCTCAAGGCTCGGGCTGTAGCAGTCATCATGACCAAGTTGGGTACGACAAACATCATTGGCAAGTTCCTCCTCTAGGGCACGCTTTTCATCACTATTTGGGGCTGGGGTGTTAGAAGAGATCTAAAGGGCCCCAGTTGCAATATTGGGAGCAAATAGTTGCCTCAGTTTGTCATTGTGGGGGCAGCCCTTCTTCCGTAGTAACGGTGCCTTTGGATCTCCCTAAAAAGAAGTAAAATTTCCTTTAAACAACAGGCCACACGAAATAGAACTGGGAAAAAAAATATATAGATATGCAAACACAAATGGGGTAAAAAACGTACCGTAACGACATTTGCCCACACCTCTTCAAAACCAGTCACAGTTCGTGTGATTCAAAAGCTATCCCTATTTTCGTTGTTTTTGCCTTAGCCTATTATGCTTTTGAATCACCTTCTTAGTGAGCAAATTCTTCCCAGTTTGGGTATTGAGCTGCCTGGTAATAAATTCCCAAACAGGCATCTTGAACACACCATTCTCCATATTCCCTTTAACTTGTTCATCCAACATAATCTCAATAAAAATTTGCTCAATGTGGGGACGCCACATTTTGTCATTGGCATCCTGTGATTCATGAGCCATCTAATACAAATATCCCAGCACATAAACAAGTTAATTTATAGAACATAGGTTGTATTAATGTGGCAATGTGGGTCCTTTTAGCCTTTTGAAAGACCAAACAAAATTTTTGCTTCAAAAATTATTTATAGCAAACAACCCACAACACCTCCACTGGTTGCTGGTTCAAACTATTAGCACAAGACCCACATCAAGCAAATTAGATTTTTTACAATATACCATAACATGTATGAAATAAATAATTTCAGGTTTTCCACATCAGTTGTTGCCGAAGTATAAAATTTTCACAAAACCCATAAATGTTTAACAAAGTACATAGGAGAGACACAATCAACCAAGTTGATGAAATTTTTCCACAAAATTTATATTAAATGAAACAAAGCATAGTGGGTTTATAGAGGGAGAGAGGGAAAACGTTTTTACTTGAGCAGTACAAGGATTGGATTCTCAAACCGGTGTCGGCGTCGGTATCGGATGGATGTGTCGGGGTGTGCTTGTTTCTGGCTGGGATGGTTTCTTCTTCCTCTCGGTTTGTGCTGGGTTAAGAGTTACCTGTGAAAATATGGAACAAGTGAGAGGTCTGAGCAATAAAAGAAAAGGAAAAAGTTTTGAAATAATGGTATGTTGATAGAGGTGGGTGAGAGGCGTTAATGGAGAAGGAGTAGGAGTAAGTGGAGAAGGTGTAAATGGAGTAAATGGAGAAGTCAGAGGAGTAAAGAAAATAGAGGAAAACAGAGGCCATAACTGAAGCTGGAGCATTTGGCACAGCAAAAGCTTCCAACGGCTCTGAGGGTGATGTGACAATACACTGAAGAGGGTCCCACACATTTGCAATTATTTACTCAAAATGCCACAAAACTCATTTCTCATAAAGTGAAAACAGCCTCTAAGAAGTTCTTATTTCTCATTCTCAAAACTCAAAATTTTGAGATATGAGTTATGGAAACACAAACTAGAAACTGAACCAAACAATATTTCAGCTAGTGGGTCCCATGAATTTTGAGTTTTGAGTTAAGGTTTTTGAGTTATGTAACTGAAAATAGGCCAATCCAAACACCCTCTAAGTTACTCTAATTTATTAGGTAACAGTTAGAAAACCTTAATAAAAAAATGTTAAAACTAAATGGAAGCTTAGAGACCACATGGCAGGACCTTATGTACTCACGCATGAGGTCTCTTTTATATATAGATTTGATGGTGTGGCCAGGAGGACGATCTGCAAACAATAATTCATTAGGTCATGTGAAGAGTGAGAACCTTAAAAGCTGCATATGTGACATGACACCAATCTAGGAATATAAGTTTAATAAGACTACGGAGTTCTGATCTTTTTACCTAAGCAATGCATATGGAAAACCTAGAATGATGGAGGACCACAACAACAAAGCATTTAGTAATGTAGTTTTTATATGGAATTAAAATGTGCTACTTAGCTTATAATCTTTGAATTTTCATTTATTCTAATAATTTTCTTGTGAGTTGGGAATTTGTCATGGTTCGTGATTCAACGTCATGGTACTTTCTGAAGAATGAATACATTTTATTTATTTATTTATTTTTGGGTGTGTGTATTTTGTGTTTGTCTTATGTTACTTGAATTAATTCTTATTATGTCGGTTATAGGGGTGTCCATAGGCCGAGTCAAATTAGGTTTAGGGTGTACTTGTCACTTGACTCGACAATTTCGGGTATTGGATTACGCCACCCATTATTGACCCAAGGGTACATAGGTCACAAATTGCTAGATCTTGTCAAAATGTCATCAATCACGGTAGAACTACCATGTTCAGTGGAGACTAGATGGATCTCTCCAAATTCGGTCGAGATCTTACTGGAATCTCAATCAATTAATAAAGATTAGTAGCACAAAATAAAGAATGACAGGGATAGGCAAAGGTAGAAAGGGCTTGTCGTTAGGAGCGGGCTCACTAGATTTTGAAGGAGGAAAACGACGTCGACCACCGCATTCATAAGATCAGTCAAATTTTTTGGGTATGGGTTACCGATAGACGGCCTAGTTGGTTGATGCTAACTAAGAATGTTTTTTTTTTTTTTTTTTTTTTTTTTTTTTTTTTAATACTAACATATGCTCTTATTAGTAAACTATTTTAGAAATCTTTTTATGGAAAAATGAAAAGTTACAAAATTTTTTGACAGTTTTTACAAATTTTTTTGACAATTTTTTCAATTCCCTATAAAATATTTCCAAAAATAGATGATCATACATTAACTGCCTCTTTTTTTTTTTTTTTTTTGCTTGATGCTAACTTACATTGGTTGGCTTGGAATAATAGTACTCTATTCATTTTAGGATTTTGTAAAGAAGCTTAAGCGGTTAAGCCCACCTTGTCATGCTTTGTTATTGGACACACACGATAGTAGTCTTTTATATATCAGGTTTAGAGAATTAAGAATTCTTAAGGTATGCTAACTATGGTGACTTGGTGAGATGGACTTTTTGGATGTATTTGGGCTTTGGTTTTGATAAATTATGTTCTTGGGTAATTATTTCTTCTATATATTTTTCTATTTCTCTTTTGCATAAATCTATTATAATTGACTAAACTCAACAAGTTTCCCCCTCAAAAAAAAAAAAAAAAAAAAAAAAAAAAAAAACTCAACAAGTTTGGTATCAAAACTTATGCTATGTCAACAAACCTGAATCATAGCCATGAATTTTGTTGTTTTTCTTTTCCATTGAAGGGCTATTCTAGTTTTGTTTTTGGAATCTTTGTTCAAGAAATTGATTTTTCCAATAGCAATTATATCTGTTTACTTGGATTTCTCAGAACGATGTTAAATGTCTTGTCGGCAATGAAATTTTAGATAGAAAAATTAGATAGGAATTAGGAAGAATGTGTTGGCATTTTAGTTTGTGACAAGACAACAAAAGACACCTAAGCCATGATATCACAATTTTTTTGTGAAATTAGAAGGTGTAGAACGATTAGGTTTCATGCATGTGTGCATGTGAACGCATGGTTGTTGGTGTGTACATATATAGGATTGGTGATACGTTACTTACACATGGTCTTTTCATGCATACACAAATTGTGGCCAAAACCTTAAAATATGTTTTGAAAATCAAATTATGTCACCCCAAACACATTTTGAACGCAATTTAAACACTGCCTACACATGTTTTATAGTAATGTTTTGGGGTTTTTGAGCCCCAAACCCTCCTACCTAAAGAAACTCCCCAGAGCCATTGAAAATGTTATATTCTTTTTGAAAGTCAAAAGCCTCACTTTTCTCTATATACTATGAAACTCCGAAGGAGTATTTTCTCTCAGAAGCAGGTTTTTCTTTCTGTCCTTGTAGTCTTACTAATCTTCCAGTTTTCTTGGTTGGGTAGGAATGCATTTAGAGGTTCTTTTCCCAAATTTCTAAAGACTAAAGGACCGGTTAAAACCAAGCTTAAGAACCATTTGAGCAAGGTACGTGCTTCCATATGTCATGATAGTAATGAGAAACTATATACTTAATTATCAAAAGATTTCGTTAAGTGTGAACAGATTAATTCATTTTCAATAATTAATTGGACCAAAGTGGATCGTACTTGACCAAAACAGACCGAAAGGGCTGAAGTGAATGGAAATGGACTAAAGTGGACCCAAATAAACTGAAATAAACTGAATTGGACCAAAATGAACCAAAAGTGATCGAAATTGACTGAAATGAACTGAAGTTGACCAAATGAACTGAAATGCTACGATGATGTGGCTCAATATAAAAGAGTGGAGTAACAATAAATGCTACGTTTCAACTTTTAGATATTACATAGATGTTTTATACTATTTTCCAACGGTATCACATTCCTGCTTTGGTATTTAGTAAGAGCTTCTACAATTTATCAACACACACATATACCATTATTTGGTACTTGAATATAAAAAACTCTTAATTTATTCCATTGCAAGAAAATTTCAATATATTAAAAAAAAAAATAGAGAGAAATGAACATAAAGGGAGAAAATATTGTGAGATACCACATGGGAAGTGGCAAAAACTTGATATGCAGACTAAAGAGAAATAAATACCTCAAAATCCCAATGAGATTTGCAAGAGAAAATGTATACATTTTCGATGTGCTCCTTTTTCTTTCGCTAGGTGGCTTCGTGGGCTTGTCCAAAGGGCATTTACTTTTTCCGTTAATCTAGAAAGAAGGCTGCTTGATTGTAAACCGAAAAGAAATTATATTTTGGGCTATAACATAAGACAGCCCATTCTCATTGTTTAAACTTCTTTTTGAGTCTGGTGTGATTACAACGAAGAGTCAACCAATCGAAAAAATTGGCCAAGGCCCCTAGACTAAGGAACCTTATTAATGGTCATCCGATTCAAAATTAAATAAATAAATAAAAGTATTTCTCATCCCAACTTGTAACAATTTTGCACTCGATGGAATTATTGTGGAAAAAAAAAAAAAAAAAAAGGTTGATGCCAAAGAAGAACAAAGGTTCTTGTTTTAGGCCTAGTAAAGGAGAACTACCTAAACTTGACAAATTACACATTATACCTGTTATACAGTGTATAATAAATTTTAAAAAATAAATTATATATTATACCTCATTACAAAACAATTATATATTTCCACACATGACACATCGCATGAATCTGCAACTAGTTTTATATATAATAGGTACACCGTACACGAGTCTCAATAATTGGACTATGAGCTTTAAAATTTTTGGATTATGTCATCCATTTTTCTCTACTTGCTTTGTGAAATTATTAACTAGTTAGTTGTTAAACTTAAAAATTTATGTATTATCCAATATTTATTTTTAAGGGGTTTCTTTGTTTTCTTATTCGCTTGGCAAGAGGGCCAACTTAAAGAAGGCTACTAAGCATTAGCATCCGGGTTTGTTAAACAATATTTATTTACATCTTCAAAATTTACTTTATCTATTTTACCATTTTATTTTACAACTTTTCTCACCTTTCAGTTTTTATTTTTACAAACAACTCATTAAAATAATATAAATTATACTAACAAATAATATTAAAATTTTGGTTTCTCTCTTTTCTCTTCCATCACCATTTTCTCTCTATCTTTTTGTCACTCTCTCCAGCAAACTCACACAACACCTTCCACCAAGACTCAGCCACACTCAGGAACTCCCTTTCCAAATAACAACAAATATAAAAAAAATTAGTTAATTATCACGGATTAAAATAATATTGAAAACTAGCATCTCGAGTGTCTAAAACTCAAGTTCCAAGATAAAAATCGAGTTTTTAAGTCTCGATTTGTAAGAGAATGGGTTGATTTGGAAAAAAAATCCACATGAAAATCGAGTTTTAAAGACTCGAGTTCCATAAATTGCAGAAAAACGCCGCTATAGGGCTTTAAAACGTCACTATAGGGCTTAAAAACACCACTATAGGGCTCCTTAAACCTGGTATAGGGTGATCACTTATAAAAAAAATTTTGCAGAAAAACGCCGCTATAGGGCTTTAAAACGTCACTGTAAGGCTTAAAAACGCCACTATAGAGGAAATTTTTTTTGCATGGAACTCGAGTTTTAAAGACTCGAGATTTATGTGGTATTTTCAGTAATATGGATCTCGAGTTTCTAAAACTCGAGATGCTACTTTCCATTATTGTTTCAAACGTTAGCTAACTAACCATATACATCCCTTTTACTTGCCTATTTTGCACATTCCCTCCACACTCAGCCAAAAACACCAATTCCGTCACCACCAAAATTACCCAAAAAAAAAAAAAAACTGCCACCACCAACCAACCAACCACCACCACTGAAAAATCCTTACCACCACCAAAACACCCACAGACCCATCAAATCCGACCCAAACTCTGAACAATCGCATCCAAATCTGACCCAAACTCTGAACAATTGCCACCTAAATCCAACCCTAATCCGTAACCCCCAACCACCATCAACAGAATCCTTAACACCACACTCCGAATCAACCCAACCCAAATTGGTCAAACTACCACCATTGGTCCACACTACCACTGTGACCTATT
>JARYZH020002716.1:0-14083 GCA_030021035.2 Notholithocarpus densiflorus
CTTTCTATGGTAGCACACAACACAAGCCTTCTAAAATCTCTCAAATCTTTGTTTTGGTTGGCTATATTGTGACCTTGTGTATATAGTTTAGCATGTAGATCATGGGTTCCAAGTTAGTAGTTGATTATATATAACATATCAGGAATCTAGATTCTAGTTTGACCGAACAGTCAACGAGAGTGTGCCGAGAACCAAGCTTGTATTGACCGAAGGGGAGTTGAAGGCCTAACGAAAAACCAAACACATCTTTTTCTTAAGTTGCTTCTTGGATAATTGATCTTGTACTTCTGAGTGAAACTTTGCAACTTAAACAATATTACAAGTCATGAAATTTGTCTTCGTACTAAACCAAACACATTAATTGAACAACATTCGCTATCAAAAATTATTTAACTGTGTTGCAATAAGTTATAGCAATGATTTATTTGGTTGCAATAACCTTATTTAAGAAATTATTAAAAATCTTTTATTGCAACAAAAGCTTATTGCAATAGTTGGCAACAAATTTTTTTTATTGCAACAAAAAATTTTGTTACAATAAATCTTTTTTCTTGTAGTTAATTATTGAAGTATTTATATTTGAAACTCAATAAAAACATCAAAATTATTTAATTAATTAACTATATTTAGATTTAAAATTTATGATAGATAAATATAACATTTATTTATATAAATTGGGCCATTTTTGGTAAATTGTGGATTATGCAAGTTAACTCAGAATTGACCTATTTATTAATCGTGTTAAAACATATCAACCCACTTCGACATAGACACATTTGCATTAAACATTGATCCTAAAAAATTTGTGCCGTATTTGTGTTGGGTGAAACGTTGCCACCACTACTGTGGAGGGAGATGCAAAGTGTCACGACCCAAATCCATGGAACATGAATTTAGATGCATGACTAACTTACTGAACTTATATAACTCACTAAACATAATTAATCCAAAATAAATTAGAACTCCAAAGAAACAATACTCTTAAAAACTTCTTACAAAAAATCCAAACTCTACAAATTGGAAATAATCTCCACTATATAAAACATGAATTACAAAATAAAGGTAACTAAAATTCTATAAGTCTTCAAGAAAAAACTGAAGTCGCCTACAACTTCCACACTCTACCTCGCACCTTACAAAGCGATCCAAAGTTTCTATATTCCCAATTACACTTTAATCTAAAAACAGTAATTGATGGGGTGAGCCACACATCTAGTAAGTAATTATACAGAATACACAACGGAATAAAGTCAAGCAAAGCACGAGTATTTTGATTTTTCACAAACTCATTTAATGGTATCAAAAATAATTATTCCAAAACATATAATGAATCACTTAATACATATGTAATCACATCTCAAAATCATTAAAAAACACACACACACACATATATATATATATATATAATTGATTAGAGCACAGTGTCACATATACACATCACATATTCTCACATACAATCCTGTGAGCGGATACCAACATCTAACCCTTGCTGGTGAGGGATTATATATATATATATATATATATATATAATTAATTGATTAGAGCACAGTGTCACATATACACATCACATATTCTCACATACAATCCTGTGAGTGGATACCAACATCTAACCCCTGCTGGTGAGGGATCAACACATACTCTCACATACAATCCTGTGAGCGGATTTACACATTTATCTGATCAATTCTAAAAACATTCATTTTGAGTCACATATCAAAAAACAAAATATATACAAAATAGAATAATTTTCTTAATATTAACAATTATTCCAAATATAAAGGCATAGCAAATATCACAATATCGAATTGAACATAAATCAAAGGATGCTTGACTCTCTTAGGAAATGAATAAGAACTAAAGAGTTTATATAAATATTTTTACAATTCTTGAGTAAGTTTGAAAACCCAATTTGCTAAAAGAAACGTCTTAAATACCATTTGAAAAATAAGAATATGACTTTGAAATCACTTGGTTTTAAACAAACTTAAAGAACAAGAACCTTTTTAGAAAACTTACTTTGAAACTCAATTATTTTCATAAAATAGTTTAGTTTAGAAATCATCTTTTAAATGAGATTTGGACATTCAAAACGTCATTTAAAATTCGAAGTTTCTCTTTAAAACATTGTCTAAAATTCGAAGTTTCTCTTTCAATGATATAAAAATAATGCTTTCGATAAACTTTAGAAAACGTAAGCTTTAAAAACATAAGTTTTGAAAACCTTTGACTTCTAAGAACCTAAAGAATAAAACTTGTGCATATTATGCATAATTACTTACAGCACTTGAATCCCTCTGAAAGTTCAGCCAAAACAACCTCCAAAAAGTCTCAAAACACTCTCAAATAAGACTTATATTCAATCATAGAAATTACTTACTATCCTCCACAAAATATAAAACTTATTGAATTATACAAACTGACTCACTAGGAAAAATACTTTGCTGAACTGATAACACTTTAACACTAAATTAAAGTTTCTCTAACCAATAATATTCCCTTGCATTAATCGAAACTCATATTGCCATGAGGAAGGCAGTAGCCAAAATATCATTGACCTAGGATTTAATATAAAACCCCAAAGAAAATGTTAATTCATCCTAACATATATAATTAAAGAAACGTGGCAAAACTAAAAGGACCTAATATATATAAATCTAATAGAAGACCTGATGGCAATATATACCTATTCTAGGGACCTACAGAGAACAAAGTGAGAACCATATTCCCACAAAAGCCAATTCCAAACTTTAATATATAACCTCAATGGTTTTAATAGCATAATCTCAATGAAACGGTGGCAGCATCATTGACTTATTACATATATATTTTATATGTACAAAACCGAAGGAAGACTTAAACCAAAATCATGAATTCTTGAAATTTTGTGGCTCAATCTAGGATTATATATATATATTTATATATATATATATATATATATATATCTGTGCGTCCCTAAAATAAGGCCTTTGGGCTGGACCTAACTTGGGTTCACAACTTACTTGTATAGTGGGCTTGAATTTCCTACTTTGGGTCGTTCTCGGCATAGAGACTTAATGAGATCACTTTTCTCTCTCTCTCTCCTTCAGAGTTTTTTCCTCCCCCCATTCTTTCCCCTTCCTCTCATATTTATAGCCAGTGAGTAGTGGGATGATTATGATTACTTTTACAATTAGTGCAATGAGAGGTCCAATGTTGTTAATGGTAAGTGGGCTTTTAGGTGAGAGTGGCTTTGGAAATGATTCTCATTTCAGCAGATGTGCTCGGCATCGATATTCCCAAGGGTTTGCCGAACTACCGAGAAACTTGTAATGCCGAGAAATGTCTCTACTCCTCGGGGAACGGTTGATTGAGTATAGGCTAGGATGTGAGGGGATGTGGGTGAATTGAGATCGCTTGTCCAAGTGGGCCCAGGAGAGGCGTGAGGCCTAGTCCTGGCGATGGTGCTATTACGTTTGGGCCTAAGGCCCAAAAAGGAGTTGGGGTATCTTTGGCCCGTACATTAGCCCCCCCTTGATTCGTGCTCGGTTCTCGGGGATGAATCAAGGAACCCAATAGACAGAAAGTTTAGTCGAGAAGTCCAATAGGTAAATACTGGGCGGTTGAGGTGCTCATTAATGCGCCCTCAAAAGACGTGCCACTCTTGACGGTTCACTCAGCCATCATCATTGTCTGACGGTTCGTGAATCGAAGCGGCACGCGTGTGACATTGATTGGGGGCTTGTTGGGCTTCCCGCTTCTTCATTATTATGTGTTACATACCCCTCCCTATAAATAGCCCTCTCTGAGTCTTTCCTTCACTCTTGCTTTAGTCGTTCTTCACACTTTCACTCTGCCGAGCATATATTCTTAGAGCATTTTCATCTCCTAGCCTTAGATCATCCTTCCTCCTTAGAGTTCTCAGTAAGTTCTTTCTTCCTTTTTCTTCTTCTTGCTTCATTTCTTTCCATATCATCGTAATCATAGTTATAGGAATCATATTTTAGAGAATGGGCTATTCTCATCTTCTATCCTCTAAATCCTCTTTGGCCACCTTTAGGGCTGCGTACGGCATCCCCGAGGATGTAGATATCGCCTATTGTCACCAGGGCGATATCGAAATCCAAAGGCGCCGTGGTACCAATACAGTTTTCTTCCCTTTAATGGCAATTCTTGAGAATGAGATTAGATTCCCAGTTGACCCCTTAGTCATAGGTGCACTTAGGTTTTACGATCTATGCCCCAACCAACTCCCTCCTAACTTTTTTCGAGTAGTGAGTTGTGTTAGTAGGTTGAACCAGTTGTTCGGCCTGCAACTGGACCACCATGACATTAACTTCATGTACAGTCTGTGCGGCAATATCGATTCGGATTACTATTTAAAAACACGAGACAATAGGGTACAACTCATTTCGTGCCTGCTCGATTCCAATAGGAACTCGGCCGGAGAGTTTGTACAGGTGAGCGGCAACTGGCTTGCCGAGGAGCTCCCCTGCGCGTTTAAGCCGCGTGATGTTGGTCGGTTCGCGTGTGCTCTTTCACTTCCATTTTACTTATTCGTAAATTTCAACTTGATTGGTAACTTCTAACCAGTTTTCGCATGATTTCTACGCAGATACAAAAAGATTTAAAAAGGATCTTAGAGTAGTTCATGTTCGGGACCTGAATTTTGTGCTAAGGTCAGAGATTTTTGTGCACTAGGACGGACAACTCCGAGCATCCCACTTAATCCTTGGGATTGGACCTGTGTATTCCACTTGGCAAGCGTTTGGCCAAGCCTTGTTAGTTGGCAGTCCTCTCCTTTCATATATTGATGTACGGCATGCAAACTTCCTCCCTCCGAAGTTGACAGTAGGTGAAGCACGCGATCTCCATCCACGCTATACTTGCTCGGACGAACTTGCACCCATCAAGGATGAATCGGCCGAGCGTGTGTCTCGTCATCGCCGAGAAGTAGCGCATCAGCAGGTTGAGCAAGAAGCCCCACCCGAAGCAGAACCTGAGGCTCCCGCTCAGGCAGAAGAGACAGCAGTTAAACCAATCAATTCCTCGAGAACCGAATCCGAAATGGTGACTAGGAAGGTTATGAAAATAAGCCGTTTTGTGCCCGGCGCCCAACAGTCCGAACAACAGCGACCCCCTCAAGCTCAAGCCCAAACTCCCCCTCCCCCTCCTCCAAGTCGCACTAAAAAAAGAACAGCCTAGCTCGGGGGATGTGCCGACAAGAACTCCTCCCTGGCCGTCTACGGGCATTACAATCCAGGAACTAACTTCTCAGGCCGCCTTGAATGTGGCGTCCACCTCACGAGCCGCCTCGGCATGTCAGCCCTCATTCATGCTGGACGGCGAACCTCTCCCTTCTATCGTAAGTGTAAGGGTATGGGAGAAGGGTGAAGGGGGTCGCGTCGCACAAAGTTTAGTGCACGGCCTCCTATTGCCCGAGGACATTCATACCTTCGAGGATGGGACAAACGAATTGTTGGGCAGGCGGCTGCAGTGGCACACTATTGCGGTTATTCCGAGCTCCCTATTCCATTTCCGATTTTATCTTATTTTATTCTATTTTATCCATTCATATATATATATATTATTATTTATTTTAACTGTACTATCCTTGTAGTTGTACTTATTGTTGCTGGTTTGTCAGGCTACTCAACTAACCTACATCTTCGAAGGGCGACTGAGGGAGCTTGCCGAGGATGCCAAGCGGGAGAGGGCTCTGAAGGACGTGGCCGAGGCGACGAGTAAGGAGAAAACAAAAGCTGCCGCGGCTGCGGAGAAAAAGGCCACAACGTTCGAGAAGGCCAAACTATCAGCGAAGAAGAGGTTCTCGGATTTGGAGGCCAATTTAGGGGAGACTGAGCTGAAATTAGCCGAAGCGGCGAGTCTGAACACTGTGCGAGCAGAGGAGTTGGCTGACTTGAGAGTAGCTCTCGAGGGTTGCGAAAGTAAATGGTATGATGAGGGCTTTGCCAATGCAGAGAACTCGGTGGAGCCCGTAATTAATGAAGCTCAGAAGCTGGCTTTCAAGAAGGGCTGGTCAGCGGCCTTACAAGCCGTTGGGGTCCCCGAGGACTCCCCTTTAAGGGATCCCAACCAAATCCCATTCTTGAGCCTCTCCACTGCCACCCAGAAAAACCCTGGTGTTACTGATGAGGAGGAGACGACCAGCTTGAGGGAGCTGGTAGAGCAAATTGACGCCCATGCCGAGTCGATTGACTTGGAGGCTACCAGCAACCCAAATGTTGAAGATCAACCTGGCGGGAATGTTTAGCCGGCCCGTGATACCCAGCATGCTCCCAAGGATGCTGCCCAGTTTCTGTTCGTGGACCCTTCTTCTTAATTCCTGGATTCAATTTCTACCCTTTATCTTTATTTCCCATTTGATTAATACATTTTCGTTTATAAGTTTGCCTAGGTCACCGGGTTGTGGCGTCCGAACAACTGTTTTTGTTTCCTTTAGATTTCCTAAAGTTGTCGGGTTTTGGCGACGAGACGTTGACTTTACTTACATTGGCTTCGTTTGAGTAGGGATCAGTTGCTGAATAATTTATTTAATCATGCTTATAAATGTTTACTGTGTGGCTTTCTATGCCGTGTTCTTTTTTTCGTGCATGTATATTTTTCTAATGGTTTATGTGGGAAATTGCTCCTGAGCTAGTTTAATGGCCAAGGCCTATTTGAAGGGTGAAGAACGAGGCTTCCGTTCTTTCCTGAAATATCCTAGTATCGGGTTTCTACCTGCTCGGTGAAAGTGATCGAGTTGAGAAACGGGACTCGGATGTTTTAGTATGAGGTTTATACATGCTCGGGGTTTAAAAATATTGAACCGAGAATATATATTTCTTTCCTTTGGATATATTTCTTTTTATATAATATTTCCACCTGCTCAGTGATGGTGATCGAACCGAGAGTTATGTTTCTGTCCTTAGGATATTTTTAATATAAGATTTCCACCTACTCGGTGATGGTGATCGAACCAAGAATCAAGTTTCTGCCTTAGGATATTTTTAATATAAGGTTTCCACCTGCTCGGTGATGGTGATCGAACTGAGTATAGTGGATTAAAGTTAATGAAGTTGAATGCGCTAAATTGGGTAAACATCACAGTAGTTGAAAAAAGAACATTACTAGACTACATTTGGTCTGCACCCTTTCATACAACTGATCAGTGATTAAATTTTTTCAAGTTGTGGACGTTCCATGGCCGAGGTAGCAGCCGCTCGTCCAAGCACTCGAGGTGATACGCCCCTGTGCCCGCGATAGCAGTCACTCTATAAGGTCCTTCCCATGTAAGGGCCAGCTTTCCGGCATTTGTGTCTCACATGTTGCCTACTGCTCTCCATAGCACCAGGTTCCCAGCACTAAATTCTCCAGTCTTCACGTTTCGGTTGTAACGCCGAGCAAGGCTTTGCTGATATTCGGCTAATCGAATGGTTGCTGCCTCCCGGCATTCATCCAGCAAATCCAGACGTTCAGCCATCATCAAGTTGTTTTGGGTGGGATTAAATCCATCTACCCGTGCACTGCATAGGTTTATCTCGGCCGGTATCACAACTTCTACTCCATACATCCGGGAAAATGGAGTTTCTCCCGTAGATTGTCTTGGAGTTGTTCGGTAAGCCCACAACACATTAGGCAGCTCCTCGGCCCACCTGCCTTTCGCACCGTCCAACCTTTTATTTAGGCCATTCAAAATTGTTTTGTTAACAGCTTCAGCTTGTCCATTGCTTTGAGGATATGCCGGGGTAGAGTACCTGTTCTTGATGCCGAGATTGCAACAAAATTCACGGAAGGTCCTGCTGTCGAACTGTAACCCATTGTCGGATATGAGAGAGTCCGGCACTCCGAATCTGGTAATTAAATTCTTCCATATGAACTTCTTGACATCCACATCTCAGATATTTGCTAACGCTTCTGCTTCTGCCCATTTGGTGAAGTAATCCACAGCCACTAAAACAAACCGTCTATTGCCCGTTGCTTGGGAAAATGGACCTAGAATATCCAGCCCCCATTGTGCGAATGGCCAAGGGCTGTTGATCGGGTTCAAATGTCCTGCCGGCTAATGGGTTAGGGGGGCATGCTTCTGACACTGCTCGCATCTGCGTACATATTCGGCGGCATCCCTTTGCATCCGCGGCCACCAAAATCCCTGAGTTATTTCCCGGTGAGCCAGGGAGCGTCCCCCCACATGGCTGCCACACACCCCCTCATGCAATTCGGTCAAAACTTCATTTACCTTCCCCGGATGTAGGCACAAAAGGTATGGCCCCCCGAAGGACCTCCGATATAGCTTCTTATCTGCCGATAACCAATAACGAGAGGCTACCCGACAAACTTTGCTAGCCACTTTCTTGTAATCTGGGATATGATCTTCGGCCAAGAAGTCAACAATCGAGTCCATCCAACACGGTTCGGTCGTCGAAACTACTGTGACATAGGTTCCAGTAATGCCAACATCAGTTATGGTATTAATGCTCGGTTCTGTTATAAGCTCTACTTTGATTATTCGGGGGATGTCTTCAGTCATAGCCAAGGCCAGCGTAGCCAAAGAATCGGCATGTCTGTTCTGTCCTCGGGCTACCTGGACCACCTTTGTTGTAGAAAATTTGTCCATAACCTGCTTTACCACCCGTAGATACTCTTTCATCCGTGAATCACGGGCCTCGAAACTGCCCTGCACCTGATTAACCACTAGCCGTGAATTTGAGTAGGCTTCAACGTCCTGGGCACCCATGCCTAAGACCATCTTCAATCCGGCAAGCAAGGCCTCATACTCGGCCTCGTTATTGGAGGCCCTAAACCCCAACCTAAATGGATGCTCCAACCATATCCCTTCGAGAGTGATAATCACAATCCCGGCACCAGCCCCCATGGCACTCGAGGCACCGTCCACAAACACCCTCCATGGACGGCATTCCACGTGAAAAACCATTTCCCCTTCATTCTTGGGAGAAAATTGAGCGACGAAATCTGCCAACACCTGTCCCTTCACCGAATTTCTTGGTTTATACCTAATGTCAAAGGCCCCGAGCCGGGTCCCCTATTTAGCTATCCGCCTCGTGAAGTCGGACCTCTTTAACAACAACTGCAGAGGATACCCAGTCAATGCGTATACGGTATGAGCCTAGAAGTAATAGGGCAACTTTCTTGTGGCGTGAACTAGTGCCAATACCAACTTTTCCAGAGGCAGGTATCTGGTCTCGGCGTTGACCAGGGTTTTGCTGATATAATATACAGGATGCTGTACTCCTTGATCTCTCAAGAGCACGGCGCTAACAGCGTGATTGGAAACTGATAGGTACATAAATAAGTCTTCCCCGAGGTTCGGGGCCGTCAACATGGGTGCCTGCGTCAGATACTCCTTTAAGTCCTAGAAAGCTTTTTCACATTCCTCATCCCACTGAAATCCCTTCCACTTCCTCAAGAGTTCGTAAAATGGCCGACAACGATCGGCAAACTTAGAAATAAACCGATTAAGGGCGGCTAACATTCCGGTCAACACTTGCACCTCTTTGGGATTATTCGGAGGTTTTAGACGCTTCACGGCTTCTATCTGGTCAGGATTGACTTCAATTCCTCGGCCAGTGATTAAATATCCTAAGAACTTGCCGGCACCTACACCGAAAGCACATTTCTCGGCATTAAGACGTAACTTATGCTGTCGGAGCACTTCGAACACCCCCTGGAGATCCTCAATATGCCGAATTTCCTGTTTACTCTTTACTACCATGTAGTCAATGTACACCTCAACCGTGCGCCCTATCTTATCTCGAAACATTCTTGTCATCATCCGCTGATAGGTGGCTCCGGCATTCTTTAACCCAAAGGGCATCACGATGTAGTGGTAGTTGGCATCCGGAGAAATGAATGCGGTCTTTTCTCGGTCCTTGGGTGCTAGGGCAATCTGATGATACCCTTGAAAGGCATCCAAGAAGCTCATCTTTGGGTGCCTGTACGTGGAATAGACCAACTGATCAATCTTTGGCATAGGGAACGGGTCTTCTGGACATGCTCGGTTCAAATCTGTGAAATCTACACATATCCTCTATTTGCCGTTCTTCTTCTTTACTACTACGGTATTCGCCAACCATTCCGGGAAATAGATTTTCCTTATTGCCCCAGCCCTTTTCAGCTTTTGAACTTCCGACTTTACCACTTTGATATGCTCCCTAGCTGATCTTCTCGGTTTCTACTTCGAAGGAGGAAATGATGGGTCTACGTTGAATCTATGGACGATGAATTCAGGGTCAACCCCGGGCACTTCGTACGGAGACCTTGCAAACACACTTCTCGGTTTCTGCTTCTTAGGAGGAAATGATGGGTCTACGTTGAGTCTATGGACGATGAATTCGGAGTCAACCCCGGGCACTTCGTACGGAGACCTTGCAAACACATCCACATTCTGTATAAGTAACAACAACGTCTCTACCTTATCCTGCCCCCCCCCATACTCGCCCCTATTTAAAAGTACCTACCAGTGTCTAGTAATATTTTGACCTCGATCAGCTCCTCGGCACAACCAGCCCCCATTTCCCCTCGGGGCTCCTGTAATTGCTATAACGATGCCTTCCCTGTAGTTTGTTTTTGTTCAACCTGTTTGTCCTTCCAGCTAACCGCAGTGACCAGGCATTGCCTAGCAACTTTCTGACTTCCCCGAACTACTGTCACGCCTTGTTCGGTAGGACACTTGATCTTTACATGTAACGTGGACGATACAGCCCCCATGGCGTGAATCCACGGCTTTCCCAAGATTGCCATGTACGGGGAGAACGAACTGACTACGATGAAGGTCACCATCACTTCCTTTCCTTCCATATTCACGGGGAGGGAAATTTGACCCTTGGGAATCACAACCCTTCCGTCAAACGAGACGAGCGGGGTGTCATACTTTATTAAATCCTGACTCTTCAACCCGAGTCCCTTGAATAAGTCCGGGTACATCACGTCGGCCCTGCTTCCCTGGTCTATCATCACCCTTTTTACAAGAAACCACTTATCCATGCAGTGACTACCAACGCATCATCGTGTGGTTGGATCGTTCCCTCTAGATCCTCGTCTCCAAAAGCGATAAGCTCCCGATCAGTTCTCATCTTCTTCTCGGGTGGCTATTTTATCATGCAATCTCCCACCGGTGCTATAGTTAACACTCCTCTTCTGGTCATTGTTGAACCCTTCGGGGTCGCATGGATGACTTCGATCACTCCTAATGGTGGCGGGAGTGGATTCCCTTTACGCATAGCACCTTGGTTGGCATCCTGGTTTCTGGGGTCCACTACAAACTCTTTCAAATATCCGGCCTTGACCAACTGCCAGAGATGATCTTTTAATACTCGGCATTGTTCGGTGGTATGCCCCTTATCTCTGTAATATGTACAATACAAAATCTGGTTCCTTCGAGAAGGATCGCCCCCCATTTTATTCTACCATCTGAAGTATGGCTCGTTCTTGATCCGGTCCACGATCTTGTGTACTGGTTCCTTGAATGCCGCGTTCACTTCCTCCATTTGTGCTCCTGACTCCTATATCTTTAAGTCCTTTCGTGGCCTTGAGGGAAAAACGCCCTGCCGGGAATGATTTAATAGCGGAGCTTTGCCCTTACTCTGTAGCCGATCATCTTCGAGGTGTTTGTACTCCTCAATGAGTCTCATAAGTTGTCTCATATCCTCGGGAGGCCTTTTCGTCAACGATTCTCGCAGTTCCGAATCCTTGGGGAGCCCCATTCTAAAAACACTGGCTGTGATCTTCTTGTTGCCGCCGCCAATCTCATTGTAAAGCTCCCAATACCGACTGGCATAATTGCGTAGGGTTTCGCCGACCCTCATTTTCATGGAGAGTAGTGCATCCACCGGTTGCGGCACCCGGCTACATGTTATGAACCGAGCACTGAATTCCTAGATTAGCTCGGCAAAACTGTGGACGGAACCTTTTCGCAGCCCATTAACCCACCTCAATGCTGTTGGCCCAAGGCTTGAGGGAAACACCTTACACATCAGCGCGTCATTGTGGGTGTGCAAAGACATCATATGGATGTAATGACTGACGTGCTCTACAGGGTTTGTCTTCCCATTGTAGGAATTAAACGGTGGCCGTGTAAATCTGCTCGGCATTGGTGCCCGTTCAATTTCGTCTGAAAACGGCGACCGAGCTGCTTTTCGTAAGGCGCGGCTCATGGCGTCCATAGCTGCGTTGTGGGGACGTCGCTCCTCTGGGGAATCTGAACCCCAGTCAGCATACCCGTATGAACGTGAACGGTCTTGTCATTGACGTGATTCTCAGGAATGAGAGTGACTTTGTTGACGTGATTCTCGAGAACGAGAACGGTTCCTGCGTTGACGAGATCCTCGGGAATGGGAGTGACTCTTGCGTCGGCGTGATTCTTAGGAACGGTCTCGGCATTGATGTGAGCTAGACTGACTGGATTCCCCTTCATAAAGGTCCCCCACATTATCATCCCTCCTCTCTCGGTTATCTTGGTCCCTTCTCTGGCGCCTATCTTTTGCCTCCAATTCCAAATCTCTCACCAGTCTACGCAACCACTCCACCTCCTGGTCTTTTTCCTCGAACTGTTCATGCCCTATGGCACCTAATATCGTTCAACGTGTTTGGTACGACCCCTCTCCGAGGCCAGATTGTTCCTCCTCTCGCACGCGCTCCCTGTCTTCGCGTCTTTTTTGCCTTCGTTCTTGCCATGTGGACCCCCGAGAAGACCCAACAGATCTGCTCTCAGCATGGTCTCTCGAACGTCCTTCAGACATTTTCCCTGTGCATGAGTCCCTGTTGAACCACAGCTTTGTAGGAGATTCTCACAAACGGTGCCAATTGTGCATTCCCAAAATAAGGCCTTTGGGCTGGACCTAACTTAGGTTCACAACTTACTTGTATAGTGGGCTTGAATTTCCTACTTTGGGTCATTCTCGGCACAGAGACTCAATGAGATTATTTTTCTCTCTCTCTCTCCTTCAGCGTTTTTTCCTCCCCCCATTCTCTCCTCTTCCTCTCATATTTATAGCCAGTGAGTAGTGGGATGATTATGATTACTTTTACAATTAGTGCAATGAAAGGTCCAATGTTGTTAATGGTAAGTGGGCTTTTAGGTGAGAGTGGCTTTGGAAATAGTTCCCACTTCAGCAGATGTGCTCGGCATCAATATTCCCAAAGGTTTGCCGAACTACCGAGAAACTTGTAATGCCGAGAAATGTCTCTACTCCTCGGGGAACGGTTGATCGGGTATGGGCTAGGATGTGAGGGGATGTGGGCGAATTGAGATCGCTTGTCCAAGTGGGCCCAGGAGAGGCGTGAGGCCTGGTCCTGGCAATGGTGCTATTACGTTTGGGCCTAAGGCCCAAAAATGAGTTGGGGTATCTTTGGCCCATACAATATCCTAATGAAAACGTAATAGTCATGCCTTTGTTCATGGATACACAACGGCAAATCTAACCGTAAAATATAAGTAGAATTTTAGGACTAAAATCAAACTTCTGAACAATCTAACATCACAACTAATTCCAAGATAACCTTATAAACTTTTAATTCTTTGTTTCTACTGGTGAGAAATCATAACTTGAACAATCTGATCGCCCCTTCAATTGTATGTGCTCTAACTCCAAGGAAAAAAAAACACATCTTAGCCTCCTTGATAAAACCCTTCCTATGAAAACCTTAATTTATCTTTTCCTCCAACTTATATTTTAACACATCAGAGATGTGGGCTGGGTGGGGTAGTGGGCTGGAGATTAAAATCCACTTGAGCTTATCTCTTTAGTCTCCAAGAAGCCCATAAAACATCTTCATCTTTTATTTATTTATTTATTAGTTTAATTGCCGCACTAAATTGTATGTACTAAAACTTTAATTTTCTCACATATTTGTAGCACCACAAAATTGTCTACTCCCATCTTACTGTGCACACACATATAGTACATCAACTCTATATTAAAATGATAAGATACGGTGATAATCATAAAAACAAAATTGGGGTATTACACAAAGTCATGTTTTGATGCTCTTATTACCTAGCTATTATGTTTTTTAGCATGTATCAAGTATGATAATTAATTAGTAATATAACTGAGCTTAGAAGCTCTTTTGAATGCTGCAATTTCTG
>JARYZH020002717.1:0-14082 GCA_030021035.2 Notholithocarpus densiflorus
CCCAGAGGCTTATTAGATGAACTGAGAAGTAAACAATTTGAAATCAACCCTGTCTAAGGATTGCCTGTTATCTGACTTCCTTCAGTTGATTAAAATTGAATATAAATGCAAATTTATTGACTATGGAGAGGGTGAACCGGTATGACCTTCCGTGTTCTACCTAGTTTTTCCTATCTGGTCAAAAACAATAAAAAAGAGGAAGATGAAAAACTGACCTTGCATGCTACACTGCAATAGAGTGAATTATGTTGTAGAGTCCTATTACAGATGGTACACCTATGGTCCTTTAAATTGCTCTGCTTCTGCTGTTGGTGGTGCCGGTGAGTTCTTGGCTTCAAAAATACCACTTTGGCTCTATTTGTATGATATGACTGTGAACAAGAAATTGCATGTAAACATTGGTTGATATATCTCCATGCGTTGCTATAATGTACGTGTCGCCAAATTTGGTGTTGCTACATTATCACATTGGTGTAATAGTTTACACAAATATACATTACTGCTATGGAAGCATATAAAAGAAATTGTGTTGGGATCATTGGTGGTACGTGCTCTTTACATATTTCGGCCAGGTTTTTCCGCTAGGACAGGTTAAGAGTCAGATCATATTCATATGAAAGAGCTTTTTAGTACTTGGCTGATAGCCTGATATGATATAACAGACTAACAAGGAATATCATTGATAGACAGGACGTGGGTTTTGGATTCCTCGTCATTAATCATTTTAAGAAATTTTTTATGAAAAAATAAAAAAATAACTGGTGTTTTTTTTTTTTTTCAAATTTTTATAAGAAATTTTCTAGAGTTGATAATTAATATATACTCTAAGAGAATATATTAACCGGACTCTTAATTTAATACTTTCTAATGATGACCATGTCTCACTTTGACTGTAAAGTAAGTGACCTATAATAAATAATAAGACTAGTCACTAGAGTCACAAAAATTTAACAAAATATTTTACAATTATAGAAGTGATAAGTATTGAATGATAGATGATAAAATGATATTAATAGTGGTTACATGTGAGAATTAATAAAAACTTGCCAACTCAATTTTTGTAGAAAATATTTAAAAAATTATTGCGTATGTATTGTTACTTAATAATATATAAAATCCCCAACATGAAGATTGATGTCTTATACTTTATTGTATATTTGTATTTGAATAGTAGGTGCATCATAAATACCTTCAGTTACTATTTGCTGAAGGGGTAACAAATCAACCAATATCTATAATATATATTTTTTTTGAGGAAAATATCTATAATATAATATCTAATACTATATATAAAAATAGAAATTGAGAGAAAGTTATGTTCTATAATTAAGTTTAGTTTGCCAGGTAGGAAAAATGTTCACTTTAAAAACTACCACCTATTAAAAGAAAATGAAAAATTCTAGAAGGACTTCCAAATTAGAGGATGCACGCAATGATGACACATATCTTTTTCTCCAAACATATATACTATGATGACATGTCATCTATTCTTAAAACTAAAAAACTCATAAAAAGATTTTATTAAAAATGACTATTCATTTACTACAAAATCCTTTCATTTCTCTAAAAAAAAAAAAAACCCTTTCATTTTCTTCTAAATCCTTTCATTCCTCAATTTGGCCTATTTCTAATATTATTTACTAATCTTTTTCTTTTTCTTTTTGTGTGGCTATTTACTATTCACATTTGACCATTTGATAATGATCAATATAATTATATAAAAAAATAATAATAACAATCACTTATGCTTGAAGACCCTGTAAACGTTGTATAAAATCTTTAAAAAATAGTTTTTTATTTTTTTATTTTTTTTTATAAATTTTTTTTAAAATTATATACAAGTAGATATTCTACTATAACCTAATTCAAATGTATATGTGTGTAGAGTTCCCTTTCAAAAACTTGAACCCGATCCTCGCTCCCCCCTCCCCTCCACCCTACAAGAATTTTGTATTTGTAGAGTGATCATCACACGTCAATGGTGCACGGTGATTAAAAGAGAGTTTTTAGATAATGAAAGTTTTGTAATTATTTAATTATATATACTAATTTAAAATTAAATTGATGTAATTATAGAATATTGAACATTCTTAAAATAGGCAAAATTGGTGTAATTACATAATATTTTTTGGCTTAATTACAATAAGATATAATTTAGCTACAAAATTAGTTGTAGCCTAAAACTACAACCTTACTCAATATCATTTTACTAGAGGTGAATTTTGACAAATCCATCATTGGGTTACATTTTCTTCTTATATCCCCCATGCTTGCAAAATTTATAGAAAATTAAAGATCAATTGCTATGTTATCAATAAATTGTTTAAATTTCAAGTTTTTGTAATTTAAAATTCTGCATAAAATATAATCTTATAGAACATATAGTAAATAATATTCGATTAGCACAAAATTTAATATGTATATTAAGAGCATAAATAACTTGTAATCCAACGGTTATATTTTTGAAATACGTAGTAATATTAATGATGTTGAGTAAGGTTATAACTTTAGGCTACAATCAATTTTGTAGTTAAACTTTGTTCATTACAAAATATTAAACCTTCTTAAAATAGACCAAATTAATGAGTGGTTGAATATTTATCATTCCTTTTTAAATTCCTTTCAAAAACCTATCACTATTATGGAATTTAACACGTTAGTAATTATTTAGTTAGATTTGTGTGCATATTCACATTTAGTTCACATAGTTTAGAGTTATATAAATCAAATATATTTCGAGTTTATTGCTTAAATATTTTCATTTAAACGGACACCATTAGAAGACTCCACACTGGAGGATGTTTTGCGCTTTTGTTTTACCTTTCACTGCCCTTTCAAATTACCAATAAAAAGTTAATCATTTACTTTTTCTTTCATTTATTTCAAATTACCTACATGCGGTGATTTCATGTGGTGAGTGGTGACTTGAACAAATAATGTCACATTGTATGTATCTATGGATTAAATACATATTTTTAAAACTAATGTATCATTATATTCTTAAATAGCTATATATTTTTATAAGTTGAAGCAAACGTCACATATCCCATCGACTTAAAAAATATAAAAATAAAACATATCCTTGATACATTAATTTCTTTCAATTCATACCAATTAATGCATTTTCAACAAAATTATATATCCTTATATAATTAGATTCTTTGGCTGGTTACAATGCTTTATTATTAAGACAAACATTAAATATCCTTAAGTAAATTAATTTATTTCTATTTAAACCTAGTTAATGATTTTCAAACAAAATAAAATTTATGACTTCAATTTCTACTATAAATTAATTTATGCCTTTTCAAATTTTGCTTATTTCTCTACTAAATTGCTTTTTCTTTTTTTTCTTTTTTTTTTTTTGCGATTTTAAATGTTTCATACGCATTATTAAATCTATTATTTAACGTTGAGATACAATGAATATGTATATTCATATCTCACTCATCCTTCTCTCTCTATCACTAGGCTTCCAATGAGCAATCCCTCAAGCATGCCACGAAATGTACCTCCCTCTCTCTCTCTCTCTCTCTCTCTCTCTCTCTCTCTCTCTCTCTCTCTATATATATATATATATTAAATTCTTTTTAGATATATGTTTGGAAATACTATTCAAAATGCACTAAAACCAGTTTTTTTCGAAACACAAAAAATTAGGGTTTATGCCAAGAAAATAAAAAGTCTTTTTTGACTAATTACTAGCAACTATTTATTTTAATACTTATATAAAACCTACATAGTTTGGATAGGAATTGGTTTAGATGAGGATGATGATGTTGTGTTTATTATATGTCTACTCAGTAAATTTGTTGCTTTATACTTTAATTAAAAAAAAAAATACAAAAGGAAATCTTTATTAGGTTTATACAAGTTACTTGATAAAATTGCTGAATTGTATTTTTTTTCTCTAGAAATCCTAATATATTGAGTGTGGTTAGGAGGAAGAGAGGTGAGGATGGTAGGGTTGGTGGTGATCAGCAATCCAAGTTAGAGTTAATAGGAAAGAATGCAAGTCTGCAAGTCACATGATATGTGGTTCTCAAGCCCAAGAAAAATTAAAATGTTTAAAATAGTTGTTTGGAATGAAAAAAATATCAATGTACCTTTTTGGGAGGTATTTTTGTGATAATTGATTGACTTGATTCTTTTAACATTCATTTAGTGATCATCAAATTATAAGTAGTTTGATTTTTTTTAAACTCAAAAGTAGAAAAATTTTTGAACATGGCTTTTTGTATGGAAAATGATATTTGAATATTCTTAAAAAGTAGTGAAATTAAACTAAACGTGCTCAATAGAATCTTTTCTGTTATTGAATCATTAAAACATTTTTATAATTTATACTCACTATATTGAATTTTTTCTGTTAGTTTCATATTATTCACGTATGTGAGATTATTTTTAGAATATATATTGGTGAAAATCTCGAGTTAACTAACTCATGAATAACCATAACGGCAAGAAGGAATTTTACCAGATATCAATTCTATCTGCTCCGACACAAAGCAACAGGAGGATCTTGTGTATTACTTCAGGACAATAGCAGCAAGGGCATTTTAACATGTAGCCATTTTAAAAATTGATATGAAATGTTTGATTGTTGATTAATGCATGCTTCTAAAGAAGATACGAGTCATACGATGGTCACTTCAAGAGTAATATGAAGAATTCACGAAACTTCATCAATTCTAAGAGAGAGGGCCTATTAACAGGAATATATTTTTAAAGGATCAGCAAGACAGTAAAAGTCACTCACCAATCATGGTAGACACCAATAAGGCCTCTGTCATAAATTACTGCCAAAGTTGGTGGCTTGCGAGCAGGTACCACGTTCATTACCCACACAGGGTCAGATTTTAGAGCTGCTGCAAAGCCCACAAGTGGAGAGCATGCATTGAGGCTAGTGGACAACTATTAAGATAACATCTAATTCAAAAAGCAGTTTGCAGTTTACAAACCTGTATCCCGGAACAGTTGAAGAGGTTGTACAAGTCTTGCCGATTAATAACATCATTGTAAACGTATCTCCGAATCTTCAAGATTATAAAACCACATACCAATCACATTCTTTAGTCAGGTTCCTCACAAAAGATGCAGATATAAGGAGAAGGGAATGAATGAAATAGACCTTAACATAATTGTGATGCATGTGTGCGTAAAGACAATTTGAACACAGAGACCGACGGCAATCTATGCAAAAGTGGTCCAAATCGTTCTTCTTCGCATCTTGATGCATAATGCAAGTACTGAAGTATATGCTGTTGTACATATCATTTAGCCATGGAGGTATCCCAACATAACTCTTCTGTAAAAATCAAATGTACGTAATTATCTTCTTCTATGCTGAAGTGTATATACTTCATCACAAAGGAAAAAAAAAAAAAAAAACCCTTACAGATAATATTCGTCTCATTCTTAATTTACCGGAAAAGAATATGAAAAAATTGAAACGAATTTCATATACTAATAACTAATATAATTGCAATTTGATATAAACTGAAAAAAATTTGCTATAAACTGAAAGAAGAGAGATAGAGATGACGTTTTTGTACTTTATATTTTGATGCATGTTGTACATTTCTTGATTCATTCATAGTTTCTCTCCGAAAGGCTCTAAAAGGTTGGACGTCTCTCAGAATTAAATATATAGATGTTGGGTTTGTGCAGGACAAGTTCCATGCCCACTTTATTAGATCCACTTATTTATGTATTTATTTTTACCAATGAGTTAGGTTTAATTTACAGTAAAATTTTACAAGTTGGCTACAAGGATCTTTATCCTTGTCTAGCCTTTTTTGAAGCTAGCGCTTTTTTAGTGAAAAATCATGCATCGTAACTTCTTTATTTTAAGCACAAATCCCCCGTTCTGTAAATTTTTTCCAACCGTACCTCTGTCTGTCATGGGTACATTTAAAACAGAAACGTTTGTTTATGGTTTTTCCAACCATATACCTGCCATGGTTACATTTAAAAGTAACCTAGTCATTCTATTACGTAGTACTCTCAGTTCTTTCACTTAAATCTCTTATTTCTCTTTTTCCTGCATGTTGTTGGGTATTAAATTCAGATGGTGTGAATTTTGCACCTACCTCACCTGCCTCCCATGTTAGAGTGGCCTACAATACATTTATCAAAGATATTTGAGTGCAAAACCTTTAGTTATAACACGTTTTTGACTTTGAGGTGAGCACGAACTACTCAACTCTAGCCAATTATTAAACGATACGAGAATTTTTAATACTAAAATTTTGTCATTGTTTTGATCATAAATTGGAAAACTGTATAGTATTCGCACAGTAGTGGAGCCAGGAACATTTTGTAAGGGGGCCAAGCTAAATGTAACAAAATTCTTAAAGATTTTTTTTTTTTTTTTTTTTTTTTAAATTTAAATGGAAGACCCCAAACAAGTAATTTATGTCATAAAAATTAAAAACGAGTCATTCAAGTGTTTTTTTTTTGATAATTTAATTTGATAGTTAGAATGGAAAAAGAAAAATTCGAGTTCCAGATGTAATGGACACATCAAAAAATGCCAACCAAATAAAATCAAATAAAGTTTGAATCAAGATAATAATACAAAATATAAATACATCACTCAGTATATACAACACTATACTATTTTTATTATTATTATATAATTTAAGTTATAAACTCAACAATACCATTTTTATATATTGTTGTATATATAAGTATATACAAGGATAGGTTGTAATAATGATTTAAGGTTAAAGAGTATTCATTTGTAAAATGAATAAAGTAAAAGTTCGAATTTTGGAATTTTTTTTGTGAAAATTCAAGTTCCAGGAATTTCGATCGATCGAAACTTTGGCTCGATCGATCGAAATGGTTTAAAAGAAAAATCCTGGACAATCGGTCATTCTCGATCGATCGAAAATCGCTGAACGAAACTTTCTGTAGAATTTTCAAATGACTGTTTAGAAAGCTTGAGAACGTTTCAGGTCTTGTGAACGGTTTTAATGAAAATCTTAACTCTCCATATGTACCTTTTGAAGGGTTATAACCCTATGTTCACTTAAAAAAAAAAAATAACTAACTCCACAAAATAGTAAGTTAGAAAAAAACATAAGAAATCCTGTGGTTATTCTCTAGAATTGCTATCTGTAGAACCCAACATCTTGGTTGTATCCTGGGGACAAATTTGCGATAACCCTATAGCAACAATAGTGTGAGGGCAAATATTGTCTAAGGAAAACGATATTGTGCCTCCAAGTTATCTAATTTATGTTTTGTCTTTTGTGTTAACTTTGTTCTTCCATTATTACTTTGTATAATATCCCCAACAATCTTAGACAATATTTCCTGCGATGGAAGGAACAAGTGATGTTTCAGCGTTGAAGATGTTGAATCATGAGTTGGTGAAATTGGATCGCTTTAATGGAACCAATTTCTCTCGATGGAAAGACAAGATGAAATTTCTACTTACTGCACTCAAACTCTTCTATGTATTGGACCTGGATTTGATGCCTTTTCCTCCTGCGAGTGATGAAGATACCGATGCGATTAAGGCACAAAGAAAGAAACGGGAGGAAGATAAATTGATATACAGAGGGCACATTCTCAATACTCTTTCGGATCGTCTCTATGATCTCTATATATCTTTGAAGTCACCGAAGGAGATTTGGAATGCTTTGGAAGCGAAGTACAAAACTAAAAAAATATGTACGAATAAGTTTATCATTCAAAAGTATTTTGATTATAAAATGCTAGATAATATCTCAGTTTTGGATCAAGTGCATGAGTTATAGATTTTGGTCAATAAACTCCGTGATTTGTCAATCAATATTCCTGAATCATTCCAAGTGGGTGCAATCATTGCAAAACTCCCACCAAGTTGGAATAATTTTAGGAAGAAGCTTTTGTATATTTCGGAAGATCTCACTTTAGAACAATTCGGACAACATCTTTGAATTGAAGAGGAAAGTCAGGTTAGAGATGTGACTAACACCGATTCTAAAGTGAATGTGAACAATGTGAGCAATGTTCAAAGTGGGAGTTCGAGGAAGACCAATAAGCACTTGAAAGTGAACAAGAGTGGGAGTGGATTCAAGAAGAACAACTCCAATAATCCTAACAAGGACAAGAAGAACTGGTCTTGTTTCCATTGTGGAAAGAAAGGTCATTACATTCGCGAATGTAGACTTTTACAGAACAAGAAAAAGGATAAAGAGGGCAATGCCATTGAAACAAATGTTATTGAGAACATTGTGCTATGGTGAGTGGCATACATATTGATATGATCACTGAAGTTCATATGACTGTGATTGCAAATCTTTTTTATTGGTGGTTTGATTCGGGTGCAACGGTGCATGTGTGCAACAACAAAGAGCAATTCAAACTTATGATGAATCTTCCATAGAACAACAAGTGCTGATGGGCAACCACAATAAAGCAAAAGTTCTTGGAAAGGGCACCATTGAAGTGAAAATGAGTTTCGGCAAGATGCTGATCTTGACTAATGTTTTCCATGTACTCGATATTAAGAAGAATCTTATATCTGCCAATTTGTTATGTAAGAGTGGTGTAAAAGCTGTACTTGAATCAGACAAGTTAATCTTGTCCAAGAATAGGATATTTGTAGGAAAAGGATATGCTACTGATGACATGTACAAACTAAGTATTATTAATAAAAAAGTTTCTGGTTGTACTTATTTTGTTGATTCTTCATATTTGTGGCATGCTAGATTAGGACATTTAAATTTCAAATACTTGAAATTTATGTCAAAGCATGGTATGATTTCATATAAGCATGATAATGAAAAGAAATGTGAGATTTGTATTCAAGCAAAGATGACAAAGAAACCTTTTTCTAAGTTGGATAGAAATTCTATTATGCTTGAACTTGTACATTCTGATGTATGTGAATTGAATAGTGTATTAACTAAAGAAGGTAAAAAATACTTCATTACATTCATTGATGATTTCTCTAGATTTACATATGTGTATTTAATGAGAAATAAAGATGAATCTTTTGACATGTTCAAACGTTATAAAACTGAAGTAGAAAATCAAAAGGATAGAAAAATAAAGATCCTACGAAGTGATAGAGGTGGTGAATATTTTCCTAATGATTTTTCTATATTTTGTGAGGAACATGGTATAATACACTAAAGTTTAGCCCCTTATACACCCCAACAAAATGGTTTGGCTGAAAGGAAAAATAGGACACTTGTAGATATGGTAAATGCCATGATCTTAAGTGTAGAGCTTCGATTTAATTTATGGGGAGAGGCATTGCTTACAGCATGTCATGTGCACAATAGAGTACCTTCCAAGAAGATAAAAGTATCTCCATATGAGTTATGGAATGGAAGGAAACCAAACCTTAATTATATCAAAGTGTGGGGGTGTTTAGTCTTTTATAGAGTGGTGATCCAAAAAGAACAAAGTTAGGACCAAGAGCTGTGAAAAGTGTGTTTGTAGGTTATGCTGAAAATTCAAAAGCATATAGATTATTAGACTTAAGCTTTAATACAATGGTGGAATCAAGAGATGTTGAATTTATTGAGGATAAATTTAGTAAAGATTCCATGGATGCTTTGATACCTACACAAACACAACAAGGTGACTTTAATCCTAATACTACTTTGAGTGGTACTAAGAGGATTGAAAGTGATTCACTAAGTGAACAAAGAAAGAGTCAAAGGATAAGAAAAATAAAGGACTTTGGTCCAGACTTCGTTTCTTATCAAGCTCAATTGTTTCTTGTTGAAGGAAATAGACAAGTGGTTCTAAATAAAATACCCATTGTGTTTAATACAGAGGATAATCCTAAATCATATGAGGAAGCTATGGCTTCTAGAAATTCAGCTTTCTAGAAAGAAGCTGTAAATGATGAGATGGACTCAATATTATCCAATAATACTTGGGTCCCAGTGGATCAACCTACTTGTTCAAAATCAATTGGTTGTAAATGAGTATTTAGAAGAAAATAGTGTGGGTGCAAATTTGTGATAACCCTATAGCAACAATAGTGTGGGGGTAAATATTGTCTAAAAAAAATGATATTGTGTCTCCAAATTGTTTAATTTCTATTTTGTTTTTTATGTTAACTTTATTCTTCCATTATTACTTTGTATAATATTCCCAACATATATAACATAATAATATATTATAAACAAATACACAAGCATCAATTCACCTTCTGCCACATTTTTTAAGTGCTGTACAGCACATAAAAAGCTACTTTCTTTTTAACCACACATTTAGTCAGTAGCTTTACTATATCTTCCCAAAAACATAACTTCGCAATAAATAGGACTGACAATATAGTAAAGCTATTGCCTATTGATATGAAGGCCGAATCTTTATATCTGATATGAAGATTCGACCTGTAGTCATCTATCTGATATGAAGGTCGACCAATCTGATCACCATGGCAATCGATGACGGTTTTGTTTGTGAGATGAAGATTTAATGAAGTCGATTCGAGTCTCAGTTGTGGCTTCTCTTAACACGTCAGAGCCGATCCAACTATTGTCCCTCTCTTCCACCCTTTTCTGGCAAGTTCTTTGTCCATATTTAGTGGAGATCTTGATATCTTAAACTAGATATGGCGGAGATCTTGAGGTTTTTTACAAAATCCAGCAAAAATCTCCTATCCTTGCTGTTTTAATTTATTGACTCAGATTGACGTCTGATGGCCATTAGTTAGGAGCCGAGCCATCCAAACCGCCGTTCCTTCTTGGTCAATGGCAGGTTTAGTTCCGCCCCCATCTGAAGTGATCGAGTTGAGTCTAAGTTAAACAGAAACTTGACCTGAATCAATTCGTGGACACCCAACTTGGAATGTACAATGAATTGAAAAAAGAATAATAAGAACAAAAAAAAAAAAGAAAAAGAAAAGGAAAGGCTGGCAACCTTGAGTTAATACACTAGTGACAACCATTAGTTAGGACCCAAACCATCCAAACCGCCAAGGACAAAACCAGGATTCAAATTTGGGGGCAAAGTTCTTTTGTTCAAGAATTCTCAAATATTGGAATATTAATACTAGAAGTTGGTAACAATGCATTATTAGCATTAGTTTTTAAATTATTTGTATTTTTTTGAAAAAATAAATCAATAGTATAAATTTATAATTAAATTTTTTTTTTGATAATCTTATAATTTTTTGTAACTCAATTAACACATTTTGATTTTATCAACATTGGACTGAGGTTGAATTGATTCTTTATTCTTTATAATTTCTTTTAATAAAACAATTTACTTATTCTTTTCTCATAATTGTATTCCTAACATCTTCGTAATGCTATATAAATAAGGAAAATGTTAGAGATACAATTTTTTTGTACAAAATTTTTTACAAATAATGTGGTAAAAAATTATTGGTTAGTGAAAAAGTGATGTTAGTGGAGAGTTCAGATGAGAATTAGTAAAAATTACTCAGAACAACAGCTTGTAAAATTTTTTTGCAAAAAAAAAAAAAAAAAAAAAGTATCTCTAGCATTATAATAATTAAAGTTAAAAAAAAAAAAAATTCTTAGAAAAAAACTATAGTTAATTTTTTTTTTTTTTTTTTTTTTTTTAGAATACTAAATATTTTTAACCAAAAAAAAAAAAAAAAAAGAGATAATGTCTAATCATGGTCATGCATTAATATTGAACCAAAAAAAAAGAGTGAGACATTTATTGGTGAGATAGCATAAAGATTTAAGATCTTTTCCTTTCAAAAGTTGCAAGTTTGAAAAAATAGTAAAAAAAAAAAAGATAGCTGTTAAACAATTACAGGATAATGGAGGGTTAACTAAATATATAAATAATAAAGCTTTTGCCATTTAATTAATTTAGCTAAGACATACCATTTATTGCCAATAGAATAATAACACATACATATGCTCAAGCACAGTTTAGCTAAGGCAGTGAGTAGAAAACAATTTGAATGATATTCTTGAGACATCTAGATACTAATAACACATATTGTATGTCCAAAGATTTTTCTTATTATCCAGATTTGTGAATTCTTTTCTAGATTTTTCTTGTTATGGATTTGTAAATTGTACAATGTTTGTCTAAAAGTTTTTCTCGATATTCTTAAGACATCTAGATAAAAAGGTTGAATTTAATAAAATTTTCATTTTTGGGATTTCATGGGTCAACTTGTAAATTTTTTAAGAGAAGGGGTGAAGTATATAATCTTAGGGACAAAAATAAAATTTTGTGTGTGAATATAAATACTAAATGTGAATTTACTTCTCAAAAAAAAAAAAAAAAGTGAATTTTTCCAAGACTGGGGGGGGGGGGAGTAGGGGGCATGGCCCCCCTAAGCCTCAACTTAGTTTTGTCTCTGCGAACTGCCGTTCCTTCCTGGTCAATGGCAGGTTCAGTTCTGCCTCCTCCTAAAGTGATCAAGTTGAGTGTGAGTTGAGCATAAACTCGACCTGAATCAATTCGTGGACACCCATCTTGAAATGTACAATGAATTGAAATAATAATAATAATAATAATAATAAGAAAGAAGAAAGAAAAAAAAAAAAGGGTAAGGTTGGCAACCTGGAGTAAATGCACTGGTGACAGCCTTTGAGTTAAAAATGATAGCATCAATCACTGTTTAGAGGGAGGGTAAATGTGTTCCACAAATCCCTTGGACACCCATACTCGGGATGTACAACGAGTTGAAATAAATAAATAAAAGGCTGCCAATCTTGAATTAATGCACCGATAGGTCTTATGCGCGCACGTACAAGACTTTTGCGACTGCGAGTCTGTACACTTTTATGGCTTAATCGTTTTATAACTGGTTGAAAGAGAAAACATCACGTGGTGGCAGAGATATTTAGAGGGTGTTTGGTATTGCATTTTAAAAAATAGTTTTCAGTATTTAAATAATATTACACATATTTTTATATATTTTTTTACTTACATGTATTTTTAAAAAATACAAACAATATTTATAGAACAACATTACCCAACGGACTTTTAGTTTGGTTGTAGGAATTAGTTTAAACATGAGTAGTATATTCATGGCTCCATGGTGTAGAGTTTAGCTGGTTTTGGGTTGTTACTTATTATTGTGGATGAATGCTAGTTAGCCATGTATAATTGGTGTATTCAGTGGTGTAGGTGACATCACTGACATCCGTACGTATGAATAAATTGTTGACAAAGGTAGTATTGTGGGACTAAATTTAGTGAATACAAATTAAATTATATTTTTTCAAATGCTTTTTTCTTGTGAAATAGTAGAAAAAAAAAATGATTATAGGAAGTAGGATTCTAGTCATGAAATTTCATGGTTATAAGTAAACCCTTTTTTTTCCGAGCTTATTAAAGATTAAAGTTTTTAGTTTTTAATTGTTGGGTATATTAGCAAGGGAGGCAAGTAATTATGTATGATATGCACAAATTTTGTTTATTAGATTCTTAGAAGCCTGTGTTTTAAAGTTAATGCTTTCTAAATTTTATCAACGGAATTTTTAGTATTGAATATGAAAATTTGTATTTTAGTAGCACTTTGAACTTCTACCTTTTAAAGTAAAGATGGTTTCTAAACTGAACTACTTTTAGAAAATAATAGAGTTTTAAATGAAGTTTTTCCAAAATGTTGTTGTTCTTTAACTGTTTCAAATTATAAGTGATTTTAAATTCGTATTCCTTTTTCCTAACAGTATTTGAAATGCTTCTTTTACTAAATCGAGTTTTCATACTTACTCAAGAATTATAAATATTTTTATAAACTCTCCAATTCTTAAAGGTTCCCTAAGAGAGTTAAGCACCCATGTTTTATGTTCTATTTGATGCTATGATCTTCCATATGTTATCGTGTTTTGGAATAATTTTTGTTAGGGTCATATTTTTATGTAATTGGCATATTCTATAACAAAAAGCATTTTAGTTGTAATTGGATAGTTCTAAGTAATTTCAGAAATATCATGAAGTACTTTGAAGAAGTATTAACAAGTGATATTATTGATACAGGAATGAGTTTCACACACATATACATAAATTAATTTAGAAAAGGATTCTATCTTACATAAATAAATAAAAAAACCTGTAAGTTTTGAAACATTTTGAGTTCTAAGAATTTAAAGAATAAAACTTATGCATGCCATACAAAATTAC
>JARYZH020002718.1:0-14076 GCA_030021035.2 Notholithocarpus densiflorus
CTCTCTCTCTCTCTCTCTCTCTCTCTCTCTATATATATATATATAGGACAAAACTTAGGTATAGTACCTTAAATGCTGTTCCTTAGGTTCTCCTCTCAAGATTTAGCCATGTGGTTATTTAACTAAAAAATACACTTCTATCTCATGAGAAAAAATCCACATGGCAGAATCTTAAAAGGGGAACCTAAGGAACAGTACCTAAGTACTATACCTAAGTCTTGCTCATATATATAAATATATATATATTCATTTTTTGTGATTTTTTTAAAAATTCTTTTTACATTTCTACTTTGGGATGATAAATTTTTGTATTATTGAGAACTTTACTTTGGATTGATGTGATTTAGTTTTGGTGTTTTAAGTTGTATATTTTTTGTTTTCTTCAATTGTTAAATGTTATCCTATTATAAAAATAGTATATAAGAATATAATGTAATTCTATTGCATAACATAACTTGAATAATTTGGTGTTTATTGTTTTTTTTTTTTCTTTTTTTCTTCTTCTTATTTTACTTTATTTAACATTTAAATTGAGCTACACCTTTATAGGGGTGTTAGGCCTAGGAGCTCATATCTATGTATATATTGGGCTTGGAGCCCAATCCGAGGACGTGATGTTATCCGAGGAGGGGTGAACATTGTCAGGGGAGTCCGCGTTAGTAAATGAAGAAGTTAGTTTTGGTCATAAAGGCCCATGAGGGTGGTCCGAGGATGAATGCCTCCTCGGCTAACAAAAACCGAGGTTCAAAGGGGTGGTCTGCCATCCAAGGGAACGTTCCAAGAATTTCTGTCGGTACGGATAAGCATCATAGAAACATAGGATATAGGGAAGTCCTAAAATATCTAAGGAGAAAGCTGCTACCACCGCATTGAGTGCTCTGTAGCTAACCCTCTGGCCACATGAATGAGGAAATGACACTTGAACAGTGGTTTGCAGCCTTACAGCTACTGCTCGAAGACTTCAGGAAGGGGCTGATGGGACAAGTATCAACACCAGCCATCTGGCCTACACGTGGAGGGTGGAGATGAGAGAGGAAAATAGTATAAAATAGAAGGGATACCCTGAGGGAAAGGGATCGAGAAATTAGGAGAAAAACACGGTAGCAATCAAGAATTGAACTTGTAATCAAACTTGAGAGTAATACATAAGAACCATCCTCCTCGGACCATGTTGAGGACGATTTTCTTTAGATTCAACCAATCTATCTTCAGTCTCTTGTCACCTGAATCCACTTGTTGTTTGATTCATTAAAGCCCAGTTTTCCAACCCACTCTCTACAAATTCATTATATTGGGCTTTTTGGGCCTAAGTTCATTCATCCTTTGGGCTAAGGACTCAAATCTGGTCCTTACAACCTCTATATCATTAAATTATTTATATTTTCTCTCCTCTTTATTTAAAAAAAATAAACATATAATATTTTACTTTTTTTTTTTTTTTGAGGATCATATAATATTTTACTTAAATTCAAATAAATAAAATTATTCTCATAAAGTTTTTTTTTTTTATAAAACGTTACAATGCATTAAAGGAACAATGGAATACGAACACATACTAATTTAGAAACACTAAATTTAAAAATAAAATAATAATGAGAATATCAAACTAAACATAACATTAAAAAAAATAATAGTTATGGATATACTAACTTAAGGGCAGTAAAATTGAATTAATATATATATATATATTCTTATTATTAATTTCTTAAACTTATTGTTACAATTTCTCTAATTTTCTCCCTCCCTTTTACTGCTTCATCTCCCCACTACTCTCTATTTTAATATCACTATTCCTTTATGCCTTTATCTTCCTTTATTATCTCTCTTCCTCTCTCTATTTTTTTCTAGATTTTTTTTTCTTGAATTTTTACTTTAGGTTGATGAATTTTTGTGTTCTTTAGAACTCTACTTCGAGTTGTAGAGTGATTTACTTTTGTGTTTAAGTTGTTATCATTTTTTTTTTCTTTTTGATTGTTAAATGTTATCCTAATATAAAAATTATTCTCAAGCTTCCCCTGTTACGCCCCCTTCTCATTCCATCAACAAAAAACTATTCTCAAGCTTGTAATCCAATGTGCTTCTTCTTTTGGTATTTAATCGAAATATTTCAACTATGATATAAGTTAAGTTTTCCATAAAATTAAAATATATTAGTACAAGTATACGACTTGATGTTATAAATAAATATATTTAGATTTTTTTTTTAATGCTTTGACAAGCTCATCTTTAAATATTCTTGGGATCTCCTAAATTCAAATATTCATGATTAGGGCCGGCTTAAGGCATTGTGAGGCTAGGGCGACTATTTTTAATGCTCTGACAAGCTCAACTTTTTTTTTTTTTTTTTCATTTAATCAATATTTCAATTTCGTAAAATGGAAATAGAAATATTTTAGTACTAGTTAATTATGGTGAAATATAATCAAGATTAACTGTCAAAGTAAGAGAATGATGTGATCAAACTTTAGTAGGAAATGGTTAAACTCAGTCAAACCCTAGTCAAACTTGGTCAAATATCAGAGATGGTCTCAGGATTGGTCAAAACAAGTTGCATATGTGTTGTGCAAGATTAAGTCCCTTGTTAGATAAGCTAATCTCACCTTACCAAGTTGCATGTGGTGCTGGTACAACAAGTAGTACACTCTTTTAAGAAGAGAAAGAAGGGGCCCCCAGCGCCCGCCGCCGGGGGGGGGGGGGGGAGAGAAGGGGAAGGGGATATTTGGGAATTAAATTAGACATGAAAAAAGCATATAATTGGATAGAATTCACCTTTAATAAATACCAAGACAAAGCAACAAAGCTGCTAATTTGTTAGCAAAGTAAGGAAAGTCCAGCTCTAGGTTGGGTTCGCTTGCTCCTTGGGAACTACCTTCCTCTATTTTGACTTTGGTTACTAATGAATGTTCTAGCTCCTAGGCTTTATGGCTCTTGTTCTAGCTTACTAGCAAGATTTTGTTTTCAGTTGCTTCGATGTTGCTAGTTTTTTTGTATGTTGTTGTTGGGTGTATTGTTGATTCAGTGTCTTTTGTTATGAGTGTGTTGTGGGTTTCTCTATTTTTTTGAATGATATCTACCTTTCCAAAAAAGAAAAGAAAATTACCTCTTTTCCCTCCTCCATAAGCACGTTTTTATTTGAGACAACAAAGACCATTACTTATGTGAATTTTGAATTTTATATTTATAGACTTATAAATTAATAAATAAATAAACAAACAAACATATATATATATATATATATATATTGTAAGTGCTCAAAACATAAAGGCCCAAGCTCACTTAGACCAGTTGTACCTTGTCCTCTAATTTGGCCCAAACAATAGAATTTTATAGAGAGTGAGAAGTTTAACCAAGTGCAATTCTATCCTATGTCCAAGCCTTAGGCTAAAGAACCCAGAATATCAAGTGAATGTAATCTAGATAACACACGGGAGTAATAACATCCTAGGGAAAATATGAGGATCAGTTTCCTTTATGTAGTTGTAGTTCAAGTTTTACACTAAGTGTGCTACACTGTTCGCTTTCCTGTTCTAGTAGTATTGAAAAATGTTTATCCCTTTTTTCAGGTGAGTTCCCTTCCTTTTATAGCCCTTTCCTACGCATCTTGGCCCTCCACTTGTACGTTTCCAGGCATTCTCCTAAGATACTTGTCCCATCAAGGTTAGCTGTAAAGTCACTGTTCAGGGGTCATTTCCACATTAATTCAACTGATAGGGTTGGTGGAGGGCATTGAATGTGGAGGTGGAAAGTATATCCTCCAGGAAGCTTTTTCCCACCATCCTAATCAAGGTCACCATATCCTCTTCTCAGGCCCTTTAGGGATATCAGTCTGTCTTCATTCCCTCTTTCACCTTGGGTAAGTGGAACTCTCAGGACTTACTTACCCTCCTAACCCTGGATTACGAAGACTGTCCCTCGGTTTAGACTGTTCGGTCCTCGAACCCCACACACACACACACACACACACACACGAGGTTTATGAAAACATAATTTCTGATCTGTTTTTCTTGAGATCCGTGGATGTGTCTTTGGGCCTTCTTTTCTCCTAACCCTAGACATATAAAAGGATTGTTTTAAGGGCCGTCAAATAGTTTTACAAGTTGCACCTCCCCCAAAAATCCTCGACCTATTATCTCCATTCACACTTGAGGGAATAGTCAAGTGCTTAAAGAGTTTTATTCAATTATTTTTTAGTGAATACTAATTTTGACAAAGCCATTAAAATGTTATTTTATAAAAATTTATTAGAGTATGTAACATTACTTAAAATTTCACCGTGTGCAACTTTGCGTGTGAAATGTAAAAATACTTTTATAAGATTTAATTCCTAGTCACATTCTACAAAATGTAAAATTACATTGAATAAGTATTAGTCCCCTCCTAATGTTCTTTATTGTGTCTAAGCATTACTCTCTAAAAAAACTCTCCTGCTATAGGAGCTCTCCCTCTCGTGTACCTATGAGATTTCTCCCTCCATTAGGTTTCCTAAGGGTTTGTCTTTTTCTTTTTGTAAAGTTGTGATTTACTATGTTTTATGTTGGCTTTATTCCATGACAAAAAGTGTTGTATTTTCTTTAATTTTGTTCCTTGTATTTTATGGGTTTTTATTGTATTGGGTTTAGCATTAAGTTGGTGAAGACTCAAGCTAAATTGAAGATCAAGTGGATTTCGCAAGAAGCTCGCGAGAAGCTAACCCACGAAGTAGCCACGTGAGAAGCACATGACTGGAAGCTGAAGAGTCGTGCCAGGATGTCAGTTTCACGAGTGTCTTGCGGGTAAAGCCTTCCTGCGAGGTAGTCACGAAACATTCTGCCTAGAGGATTTTTAAGTGTGACTTTCTTACCTTTCACCCATGCTATATATACCCTTATTACCCACAAATGTAAAGGAGGCCATTCAGAGAGAAAAACCCTATATAGGGTTTCTATAACACACATACCCATCTTTTGAGAGAGAGCTACTCATCCTTAGTGAGAAATCATTCTAGCATCTTCTCTTTCCCTCTCCCATTGTCATACCTTGAGAGGATATTTGTACCCAAACACAACCCACACATTTTTAGAGTGTAGAGAGTGTTTTGGAGCTTGGGAAGCTTTGGAGATTTGCCAAAAGAAGCCGGTGAGGCTTGGCAGATGCAATTGGGCGTATTGCGAGATCCGGAAAGCTAGACAAGACACGGTTCCGAGAAAACTTGTTGGAGTAGGAGCTTAGAGGGCTTAGGTACATTGGGTAGATTAGGCTTGGAGGGTCTCTTGCTATTCGTGTATCCTAACTTATTGTCTAGTGGTGGCGGAGAGGTTTTTCGCCAAGTTTTTTGGTTTCATCTTCGATAACACATCGCTGTGTTATCTTGTATTTGCATCTCTCTTCCCTTACTCTTGTGCTTTACTTTTATTGTTTGTTGTTCATGTTTATGCACCAGAGTAGTATCGGTTGATTGCGCTTCATTTACTGTTGTTTCTGCACTTAGATAAGTTAAAGTGAAAGCAATCTAGCCGTAATTTTTAATTAGGGGTCTAAACAAGCTCTTGTGTTTTCACACAAATTCGAGCTTTCACTTTTCATTTTGCAAAATGGCAGAAGATGTGATTAACAGTCTAGAGAATATGAAACTTACTACAGACGAAGAAGAAGTGATAGTTATTTCAGAGGAGGGCCGGAAGGAAGAAATAGAGAGTTGTGCTCAAAGTTTAATTAGGAAGTTTCTAACATGAAAGCCTTTTTAATAAGAGAGCGGCTCAGAATATGTTGAGGAAAGCATGGGGAATAAATAAAGGACTATAGATAGTTAAAGTTAGGTCAAATTTGTTCCAATTCAAGTTTAATACGGAGTTTGATTTGGAGCGAGTAATAAGAGAGGGTCCATGGACGTTTGACAATCAGGCTCTAATGTTGCATCATTGGCAATCAGGGATGACAGCAAAAAATGTAAGGTTTGACTCGGTTACTCTATGGGTGCAGATTTGGGGTGCCCTTTTTGATATGGTCTGTTCCCAAGTAGCAACGAAAGTCAGAGGCCAGTTAGGTAAGGTGGTAGAGGTAGAGAGGAGGCATAGACAAGATATGCAAAATCTATTCATGAGAGTCAAAGTGGCTCTTCCCATCTCAAAGCCCATCATACGTGGGGGTTTTCTCTCAGGCTCAAATGGACAGAAAACTTAGGCTACCTTCAAGTACGTGAGATTGTCTTTGTTCTGTCATTATTGTGGATTACTGGGCCATGATCTTAAGCATTGTGCTACTTACTTTACTCTCACAAAAAATAGAGAGGAGGTCAATTGTCAGTACGGGGAGTGGTTGCAGGCAAGCAGAGGTCGTCCTTGGTCGCCGTCCAAGCGTGATTCAGATCGACCACATACTTCAAAAAGTGTACTGGAAACGGATGCAGGGCATAGACACGATAAGGATCTAAGTGAGAAGGAGGCAGCGGCTCAAACCAACCTAGCAAGCCCAATGGTGCCTGGCAGACGTGAGGAAGAACAGTCCGATAAGTTAGGGATTGTCTCGGGTGGTAGGGAGGTTTTTTTTTAGAAAGAAGGAAGGATTGAGATTGGCGGGGAAGTTATTTCCGAATTAGAAGGGAGGATAGAGACAGATATGGATTGGCTGGACTCATGTTGGATAAGGAGCAAATCTTTTTATTCGAATTCAAAGGATAAGAGTAACGTGGCTTCAAAAAAGGATGAGAGTAATGTGGATAACACAAATTCAAAAAAAGATGATGCTGGCCTAAATTCAGCTGTTGAGCATGCTAAGAATTTGAAATCAGATGGGCTTTTGTCACTTAAAATTCTGCCCACTTGGAAAAGATTGGCTTGTATGGTTTGTAGGCCGGATGGTAGGGCAACAACTGAGTTACCTACTCTAGGCAAATGTGGAGTGCAGCAGAAGAAGATTACCGTGGAATTGAACAATGATGGAAATCTGAGGAAACGTGAAAAGGTTGAGGAGCTTTCACAAATGACCACAACGGTGGGGGTGCAGAACCATCCCTGCCGATCGCAATGAGGCTCTTAAGTTGGAACTGCCAAGGACTTGGGAACCCTTGGACAATTCGTAGCCTTCGCAAAATAGTGAGGGAGCAAGTACCCACAGTGTGTTTTTTAATGGAAACACAATTGGATAAGAAATGATTAGATAGACACTGTAGAGAATTACCTTTCAGGAACAATCTTATTATTAAGAAGCCGAATTTAGGGGGAGGCCTAACTTTACTTTGGAAACCAGAGGTGAAGCTTGATGTGATAAATTACACAAAGAATCACATCCTAGCTACAGTGGAGGAGGAAGATGGTTTTTAGTGGAATTTAACATGCTTCTATGGTTGGCCTAAGGCTAGCTAGAAAACGCGATCATGGGCTCTCCTTTCTCATCTGTCTATGCTGGTGGAAGACCCTTGGTGCTGTATTGGAGATTTTAACGCAATATTGTATGCAGGAGAAAAACTAAGTGCTCATCCACCACCTTTTAAACAAATGGAGGAGTTTAGCTCAGCACTAGATTCGTGCGGCTTAGCTGATTTGGGATTTTGTGGTTATCCTTTCACATGGAATAATAGAAGACCGGGAAGAGAAAACACAGGCAGCGGTTGGATAGAGCAGTGAGTAATATTGGGTGGAGGCAAAAATTTCCAGCTACTACGATAACGCATTTGGTGTCACACGCTTCGGACCACCTCCCTTTGATCCTGAAAACCAGATTAGATAAAGGGTTTATTGTCAATGGAGCACGGGGTTTCAGATTTGAAGAATCAGGGTTGTTGTGGGATGATTGTGAGATGACAGTGGATGATGCATGGAGCTCAGTGAGTGGGGTAGGTTCGACTTTGCAAGCAATAAAGGAGAAAATCAAGGGTTATGGGGAAAGTTTGTTTGCATGGGGTGCTTCAAAGACCCATCCTGATACGAAAGAGATCAAGAAGCTGCAGGAATAGGTTGAGATTTTAAATGCAAGTGCACCAACCGAGGAGAATAAGGCTGAGTTCTTGAATGTTAGTAATAAATTGGATGATCTTCTCATCAAGCAGGAGATATATTGGCATCATTGTTCTAGGGTTTCTTGGCTGAAACATGGGGATAAAAACACAAAGTTTTTCCATTCCAAGGCCTCCTAACGACAACACCAAAATTTCATTCAAGGGATTAGAAATCAACAGCAGATTTGAGTAGAAGATATGGAGGATATTGCTTGGGTGACAGCAATTTATTTTGAGTCTATTTTTACTTCTGGTGGATGTGACCAAATGAAAGAATGTCTTGACACAGTACCTCACAAAGTGACATTGGATAGGCTAGATGTATTTTCCAGTGAATATAGTGCAGACAAAATCAAAGCGGCGCTGTTCCAAATGGGACCAGCAAAGGCTCCTAGACTAGATGGTATGAATGCTCTCTTTTATCAAAAGTTTTGGCATATTGTGGGTAATGATGTGTGTGCTGCTATGTTAGATTTTCTAAATAATGGAACTATGTTGCCTGATATTAATTATACTCATATAGTTCTTATTCCTGAAGTTAAGGCACCTAAAAGAATGACTAATTACAGACTTATAAGCCTTTGTAATGTTATATATAAAATTATTTCTAAGGTGTTGGCTAATAGATTGAAGCTCCCCCTCGGGTGATATCTCCCACCCAAAGTTCTTTTGTTCCTGGTCGTCTAATTACTGATAATGTGTTAGTGGCATATGAGACGCTGCATATTATGCATAGTAGAAGATCAGGCAAATGAGGTTCGTTGGCACTAAAATTGGAAATTAGCAAAGCATACGACCGAGTTGAATGGCCTTTCCTAAAGGGCATCATGGCCAAATTGGGTCTACTTGAAGCATGGATTGATAGAGTCATGAGTTGTGTGACAACCAGTACCTTCTTTGTCCGCATTAATGGAAAGGCCTATGGTAATATTCTACCCTCTAGGTAGGGATGGCAATTTTTGCCCGACCCGCGGGTACCCGGCCCGGCCCTACCCTAATGGATCGGGTTTTACCCGATCCGATTAGAAATAGGGTCGGGTATGGATTTTAAAAAAAAAACCCGAAACGGGTCCGGGTCGGGTCCGGATTTTATAAAAAAACCCAGACCCGACCCGAGACCCGACCCATATAAAAACCCGTATAAAAACCCGGTACCCAAAATTACAAAAATACCCTTATATATATTTATATATATAATCTAACCCTAACTAATCCCTCATTTCTTCACTCTTCACTCTTCAGCAGCCTGCCTCCCTCCCTCCCTCCCTCCCTCAGTCCGATCCATGGCAACAACAACAAACCCACAGTGAAGACACACCCGCCGCCGATCTACTGCTCAACCCACCACGGCAACCCTCCAACCCAAATTCAACCCACAACATCAAATCCACCATGGCAAACCTCCACAACAGCAAACCCACCGCGCCGATCTAGTGCACCACGACCCACCACGCCCCAGACCCACTACGACCCAGATTCACAAACCACCACCCCGTCGCCACCAGATCCGAGGGCTTCATCGGCACCGATGAACTTAGTAGCAGCACCATCAGAGCCATGAAACACTTAGGCTTCAGTGGAGGTCGACCCATTCCGAGTCTCATTGGGCTCATCGGAGCTGCTGACCTCAGTAGCGGCACCATCGGAGCTGAAAACCACTTGGTCTGGCAACGCTATACATGTCGGATCACTTTAAGTCTGAAGAGGCTCGGCATCCGCTACAGCTGAACTCGAAATCACTGTGGAGACCATCGCAGTGCTCGTCGAGGCACACGGCACAGACATCGGCTTACCTGGGTGAGACTGATGGAGTGTGGGAATGTGCTGTTTGGTCTCGCGAGGCGTAAGGGATGAAGAGACACCTTGATCAGTTTTGGGCCACCACACCGAAATGGGCTTTTGATTATAGTGCTCGGCTTCGGATGGGTTAAAAAGAATGGCCTTGGTGGGAATAGTACCTGTGGGCTGACTTAAATTCTAAATGAGTTCCAGCATAATTCAAAAAGTAAATGGGATTTATTTTGTAGCTTTTTAATTTCTTGGACTCGTTGGACTTTTGATACTTATTTCTTGGACTTGTTGGATTTATTTTATTTTTATGTTTAGCTAGTGATTTTAGTTATGATTTTGTTGATTAATGATTAAATGGTTATCTTAGATAGGTAATTTATTGATTTAAAATCTTAGTTATGATTTATTGAATTATGATTATGATATTAGTTATGGTTTATTGATTTATAGATTTATATTTATTGATTTATGATTAGTAGCCTATGATTTGGCATTTGGGCCACGTTATCTAGGCTTGAATTAGAATATGCAGCCTTAATATAGGCAAAAATAAATTTGGGCTTAAATTTTTTTTTTTTTTTTTTGGTTGGGCCACGAATGGGCCCAATCCCTAAACGGGGCCCGCGGAGCCCGCGGGGCCCGGCTGGGGCGGGTCTGGGCCCCTGGAAAAAACCCGGTACCCTAAACGGGCCGGGTCTGGGTCACGGGCCTTGCCCCGCGGGTCGGGTCCGGGTATGGAAAAACCCGGCCCGAACCCAACCCGTTGCCATTCCTACCTCTAGGGGGCTCCGGCAAGGAGATCCCTTATCACCTTATCTGTTTTTGTTGTGTGCAAAGGGATTTTCATCTTTGTTAGCAAAGGCAGAAGTGAAAGAGAGGATTTATGGTGTATCTATTTGCAGGAGAGCACCTCCTTTATCCCATTTGTTATTTGCAAATGATTCATTGCTATTTTGTCGGGCTAACCAGGAAGAAGTGCAAGCTATTAATGAAGTACTACAGACATTTGTGGCTTCGTCGGGCCAATGCATTAATCTGGAAAAATCATCTGTGTACTTTAGTACCAATACAGAGAGTGAACAGAGGGAGAGGATTAAGATAGCATTAGGAATCAGGGAGGTTGAATGGTTTGAATCCTATATGGGGCTGCCCACCCTTGTGGGTAGATCAAAATACCAAATTTTTTCTTTTTGAAGGATAGGGTTTGTAAGAAAATTGAGCGATGGAAATGACAATTACTATCTAGAACGGGCAAGGAAATACTCATTAAAGCGGTGGCACAATCTATTCCTACATATACAATGGGAGTCTTCCTGCTACCGGCAAAGCTTTGTAATGATCTAAATGCCATGTGTGCTAGATTTTGGTGGGACAAGTTAATAATGAAAGAAAGATTCATTGGAAAAATTGGAAGGTGCTAACTCAACCAAAAAGAGAGGGAGGCATGGACTTTAGAGATATATGAAGCTTTAATCTTGCTATGCTGGCAAAGCAAGGGTGGAGCTTGCTACATGATGATGGGTCTATGATGTATGAGTGCTTCAAAATTAGGTATTTTCCATGGAGTAGTTTTTTGGAAGCCACTGATGCTCCGAATAGTTCCTTAGTTTCGAAAAGCTTACTTGCAGCTCAACCAATTTTGAAAAAAGGGTGTTGTTGGAGTAGGGGATGGCTTTTCAATTCAGGTTTCTCAAGATCATTGGATTCCTAATTATCCAACAAATAAGATTTTACACCCACCATTGGCTGAAGATCAGGACTGGAGAGTTTCGGATCTCAATGATTGGGACCGAGGTTTCCTTGCTGCAAATTTCCATAGGGAGGACGTTGATGCAATTGTTTGGGTTCCTTTGAGTAGAAGATATATCTCTGATGTTATAATGTGGCTACCCAACAAAAGAGGGGAGTACACAGTGAAATCGGGTTACCACATGGCAAGATTAATTTTAAAGGAGGATAGTGGAGTGGGGGAGAGCTCGAGGAGGTCTGAGGAAGGATTGATTTGGCATAAATTATGGAGGAGTAATCTGCCTAACAAGATAAAAGTATTTGGATGGAGGGCTTGCCAAGATATTTTGCCAACAAAGGAAAACTTGACCCGCCGAAAGATAATTGAAGACAGCACTTGCAGTTTGTGTAAACAGAGCCCAGAATCGGTGCTTCATATCTTGTGGGCTGAGTAGCTCAATATATTTAGGCTAGTAGCAGAATTTGTCTGCAGAAGTGTGCGCGAGTTCAAAACGATATTATGAAGTTGGTTGAAGATCTGATCAGAAGACTCACTGCAGAGGAATTGGAGCTGTTCTTAGTGAAGTGCTGGATTATATAGAATCAAAGGAATTTAGTATTGCACGGGGGTTTTATTCAGGATCCAAGCCAGCTGCATAGGTAGGCAGAGGAGTACCTGCAAGAGTACAGACAAGCCCAGGAGCAGCTAGCAGTCCAGCCGAGATGCAGTCCAGTGCAGAATAGTGTTTCATGGAAACCACCAACGAGTTTGACTTTCAAACTCAACGTGGATGCAGCTGTGTTTACTGGACTCAATACCTCAGGCATCGGAGCTGTAGTTCGCAATTAAAAAGGTGAGGTTATTGCAGCGCTGTCAGCAAGTGGCCCGCAAGTGATGGATAGCAAGGAAGCGGAAGTTTTGGCTTGCCGAAAAGCGGTGGAATTTGCAATGGAAGCTAGGTTCAGGGACTTGATATTGGAGGGGGATACCGTGAATGTCACGAAGTCAATAATGGTTCCAAAAGCCAATTATGCTAGGCTGGGTCATATCTATGAGGACATTCAGGGTATGGTGATGGGGTTGAGATATTTATCCGTTAGTTGTGTTAAACGGGATGCCAACTTTGTAGCCCATTCATTGGCTAAGTTTGCTAGACAGTAGATCATGATATTATTTGGTTGGAAGAATCTCCACCACCTGCTTTCGATGCTTTGCACTTTGATAATATTGGTATTATGAATGAATGATATTTGTTCCAGTTAAAAAAATAAAAATAAATGTTCTTTATCACTAGGTCAACACACCAATTGGTTTTTGGTGTAAGCGACAATCAAACCCCAAATCTCTTTATCATTAATAGATGAAGTTTAAAGGTTAATCTTTCAATAAAGAAAATTGGACATTAAATTACTCCTAATAAAACAATCTTCTTATTAGGGTGTGGGATTATGATTTGGCACCCCTAACCCTCTAGCCTCACCCATACATAAGGGAATAGTCAAGCACCCAAAAGGTTTTGCATGCCTGTGTTAATAAAAAAGGAGAAAGAAAAAAAAAGAGATACTACTTAAGTTTATTATACTAATTTGAATGTGAATTGAATATTTTATTTGTCTAGGGGTGAACCCCTTGGCTTTTCAAATTTCTCCCCTCTATTTCTATAAATTTTATAGAATTGCCCCTCTTCATGTTTTTTGTTAAAAAATTATACAACCACTCGTTTAAAGTATTATTCAAGATTCAATGTGCCATCTCTAAGCTAGTGAATTTGAAAATGTTTTGCATGCTTTGTGGGGATGTGAGAAGGTTCAGCGAGTTTGGAGTACTGATTTTGATTGGGTGGATAAGTTTAAAGCTGCATCAGGCTCATTCATGGACTTGGTTTAGTTGGTTCAAGAGAAACAGCAGTTAATTCCCTTATTTACAACCATGGCTTGGTCTATTTGGCATCATCGAAACAAATCTCGCTTGCAAGAAACCTCTGTGCTACTGAAAAAGATTGCCAGTTTTGTGAAGGGTTATCTGCAAAGTTTTAAAAATCTACCCAGCTCTACTCCCACATTGCATTGGCAGGTTGTACAGAAATGGATTCCTCCGATTTTTGATATTGTGAAGGCAAATTTTGATGGTGTATGGTTTCCAGAATCAGATGAGGCGGGGATTGGAGTGGCTATTCGCAATTCAGAAGGCGAAGTAATGGCAGCTATGTCAGAAAAGATTACAAAACAATCATCAGTTGAGGCTTTGGAGTTGCTGGCAGCATGAAGTGCAGCTCTGTTCACTATAGAGGTTGGTTTTCATCGGGCAGTTCTTAAGGGAGATGTTGCACCTGTAATTAAGTCCTTACAAAATTCTGGTATGGGACATTTTTTGGGTGTCATATTTTTAAAATACGTTCGGTCTTTAGCTATCTCTTTTTAGAGTTTATCTTTCTCTCATGTTGTCAGGCAAGGTGCAGGGCCGGCTAAAGCTATAGGTGATTTAGGCCACCGCCTAAGGCCCCTACTGGTAAGAGGGCCCCCAAATAGTAATAACATATTATATAATATTAATTTTTCATCTTTAAAAAAAAAAAAAAAAAAAA
>JARYZH020002719.1:0-14071 GCA_030021035.2 Notholithocarpus densiflorus
ACAAATAAGGTATAAGTTCTTTTTCTTCAATTGTTTTGCTTTTTAATATTTTTTTTCTTTTTCACTAGCTACAAGTATTGTATTTTTTCTTTAATTTTTGTTAACATTTTATAAAATATTAGTTCATCAGTATTTTTTTTTTTTGCTTAAAATTTCAAAATCATTATACATTTAAAAAATTCTCCTATTTTTTATAGTTCACTTGATGCTTCTCCAATTAGGGATCCAAATACATTCGAGGCATAATGTTGCATTCGCCTCAACTAGTAGAGGTGCAACTACACATTGAAGCTTTCAGAAGGATGGAAAATCTCAAATTTCTAATAGTTGAGAATGTACATATTTGTAAACCACTTGAATTTCTTCCCAACAATTTAGTACTTCTTAAGTGGCCCTATTATCCTTTTCACTGGCCATTAGAATATTTTCCTGAACAACTTGTTGCTATTGAGATGCCACATAGTCGCATCAGATTGCCAAAGCTAATCAAGCAGGTATGATTATGTGTATTTTTCAATTGGGATTTTTGTTAAATTTTTATTTCAAATTTTGTTTTAGTTAACTTTTGATTTTTCCCCCCTTACAGGAGTGCCGGCTAGAAAATTTGACAGACGTCAATTTTGAAGACTGTTAACTTATTAGGATTTTACCTAAATTATGGGTCCCAAATTTAGGGAACTTGAACCTCTCTTATTGTAAAAATTTAGTTAAATTACCTAAATTATGGGCCCCAAATTTAGAGGATTTGAACCTCCGTTATTGTGAAAATTTAGTTGAGATTGATGAATGCTTTGGATATCTTGAAAAGCTTAGAATATGGTATCTCAGTGGGTGCATAAAACTTCAGTTTCTTCCAAGCCAACTCAGGTTGAAATCTCTTAATTCTTTTTATCTTACTGGCTGCTCAAGGCTTGAGAAGCTCCCTAATTTTCATCAAGAAATGGAATGTTTAGAGGGTTTATATTTAAGTGGGACTGGTATTAGAGAGTTGCTTTCATCAATCGAGCATCTCACTAAGCTTAGTAAATTAATCATTTAGAATTAGATAGCTCTTCTGATGGCATAAGTGGCCGGCCCTAGGCCTAGGCCACTTATGCCATCGCCTAAGGCTCCCTACTAGAGAAAGGCCCCAAAAATTGGGGCAAAATTTGATATATTTTAAAATATATATATATATTTTTTAGATGTAGGAAAAAAAAAATATAGTTTTCCATATTTTTTCTACATTTATGAAGTCTTAAAGAATTGAGTAATGCTAGAGATAATACAACTTTAAATACATGGGTCTTACAAATATATGTGTCACTAATCATAAAAAATAATTTAGATTGGAAAATGCTAGAAATACTATAAATTTAAGTACGTGGGTCTTATAAATTGATGGGACAATTAATATGATTTGTGAACTTCAACAACTTATTAAATACATTTTTGAAATACTTTTTGTGATTATTGATACATCTTTGTAAGCCTCATGTTGTAATATTTATAATATCCCTAACATCATATATTCAAATACTTGTTTATTATTTTCTTGAAGTGTTACTAATCACATTCATTGTTACATCGTTTGCAAGTTTTTTTGTAGTAAAATTTGTTATAGTTTTAGCATTTTTCAAAAAAAAAAAAAAAACGTAATACAAAATAAAAAGAATAGATTTTTGTTATATAAAAATTATGATATAAACACTAGTTAAATATTATTTAAGTAGGTTCCTTAAAAAAAATTATTTAAGTGATAATAAAAAGACCCCATTTAAATATATCGCCTTAGGCCTCCAATTTTGTTGGCCGCCCCTAGTTGTAAGTGTTTTGATACTTGATAAATTTTGCATTTTTATTCTAAATTTATCAATTTTTTTTTTTACTAACAATGGTTAAATTTTCGTAAAGAGATTCTAATGAAAATTTAGAACATTTCATTACTAACATAAACAAATAGGGGTTGGAGTGTTAATTTCTTCGAATCTTAAGAGAGGGGAGTGCTTTTTCCCTTCAAATTTAGGGTGGAGTGTCATTTTTCCAAACCTGAAAGAGGAGTGTAATTACCCCCATTTTATTTTTATTCTTAAAAAAAAAAAAAAAAAAAAAAAGGAGTTAGCTATATTACGCCAGCCTCCGGGCTGGGCTCTCGGGTTAAACCTTTCCTTTTTGGATGCAACCAACTCTTATGGATGCCCACCAACGGACTCCTGTTGGTAGCGGGACTCGAACCTAGGTGGGTTAGAATTTTTATTCCTTCTTCATCAAGGCTCTGTTCGGCTGTTACTGTGTATATAAAACAGAGCTTTAGACTATTGTAGACTATCTCAAATGGTGAAGCACATTGGCTGTCATTATTTTCCTAATAAATTTAAAACTTAAAAAAAGCTTGTAATCTCAAAAGGCAAAATGTAGTTAAAGCAAAAGTCATAAAGTGAAGCAAAAATTATGATGTGAAAATAATAAAGATTCTGATTCTTCAGTCCATGACTAATCCATTTGGGAAATAAAATTACACTAAAGAAGAAGAAAGCGGTCGACAAGGGCTGCTACTCATTCACTGTTTTTCTGAGAAAGAAATTAAGAAAAAGGCTACTCATTCTCACACTCATTATGAGTTGTTATTTGCTCATATTTAACTATTCTTGCTCCACATAAATTTATAAAAAAAAATAAAAAAACCCACTATACATGCTCAATAATTTGTGTCACGTACATATATGCTCACCAATATTCACAGCGTTCCTTGCTTGTGCAAACCAGGTACGTTGTAGTACTACACCATGCAACTTACTATGCTCGCATGTTCATACCAAGAGGTGCGAACCTTGCAACTGGTGCCTCGTTTTCCAACTGCTATGCGTTGTGTTCGAGGACTGTGTGCATTGTATTTGTATCTCTTTTTCTCCAATTATTTAATGTCTGTGAAAAATAACTCGTACCATATAAAACGTAGATGAATAGACCACAGATTGAAGACCAAAAGGCATACGCGTAAGTCCATTGATATGGTGATCCTTCTAGGCCTTTCATTTACTAGGACCTGTTGAGCTATCCACTGATCAATATGTTAATATACAGTATAAATGTAAAAGTGATCAGAACCCAAACACAAAAAATGTCAAAACATGTGGATGATAGCTAGAATGAGTGATATACATGTGTCATAGTTATTTTGGCCAATGATATATTGAGTATACTGAAGATAACAAGAATCTGAAATAATGATGCAGAAGAAGACTGAGGTGAAGAAGGAAGAAATACTGGGTAGAGGCTTAGTAGATTTGGTATTCTCTTGGTCTCTCAAGGATGTTTTCAATGAAGATCTTTACAAATACCAGGTTTGTCCACCATGTAGCCCTCACTCTCCTCCTCATTGTAAATGTGGATAACAGAACCAATTATAATTATACAGAACGGTTTTACTTATTTAAAAAAAAAAAAACCTTATCCAAAATACCATTTTTTTTTCCCTTTTAGTCTTACTTTCTTTTTCATGTATTGCTGAATCATTGCATTTTAGAATTGTACTAGTAGGAATAGTATCCATTCCATATTCACTTGGTAGCTGATTCCCAGACTTTTACGTATATAAAATTATTGTTTTACGCTCCTTAATGTATAGTTTGTTCACACTTTCACACAAAGTGTCCACTTTTTTTAAGAATGTTTATACTTAACACATGATGTGTTCAGATATGAGGCAATCAAATCCCTTTACATATTGACTCGTTTATCTCTTAGAGAAAGAAATATTGCTTCCGGAGTATTGAATAATTACTCCAAAATCCTCATCATGATAGGAAAAGATAATGTGCTACAACTACTTGGTATTATGTGTAGTTGTTAGCCTATGCACTGAGTTCATTTATTGTGATTTGATTTAACTAATTGATACAAAATTGATGGTAACTTGGAGTTGGATGTGGTTCTTATTTATTTCAATATGTTACCATTTTCGTGCAGATATAGCCTTGCTTTGCAATTATATTCATATCATGTTTATCACAATTCTAGCTACATGTGCTTATTGGCCATAAAAAAAAACCTACATGTACTTATCTGCTTTCTGATGATAATTATTGATTCTCTAACAGATGAGAAAGATCCCACAGTCATTCTCCTCGACGAAAGAGTACATGGCCTCATTCTGTGATCCACTTGCTGAAGAAACACATGCTGACTTCTTGTCAGGCATGTCAACTCTATCTCAAGCACCTACACGTGAAATATTTTTTGTCAAACAATCTGTGAAATGGAAAACACCCAAAGACCACTTTTACCATGTTACACTTGAAAGTGTGAGGAAATTCAAGGATCATGGCGGGAGATATGAACCTGTGGCTCGGGACCTCATTGCCATAACAGATGTGAGACCAAAATGCATTGCGGATTTAGTAAGCCCCAACAGATCCTATCTTGTTGCTTTTGTTCTGAGTGTGAGACAAGAAAGTTGTATGACAATATTATCCTCAAAGCCTATCTTGTTTAAAAAAGACAAGAACAAGAAGAGAGAGACTCTTTATGCTGTTCCCTTGATGAACATGAACACAAATATCCGTATATGGATGGCGTTGAACTCTAAGCTGGAAGGTGGGAACTTAAACATCATCCAGAATGTGCTGCAATATAGTTCAGTGGTAAGAATTATTGCTTATTTTGTCTGGCATATTGATATTAGGCTTAAATATGTTCTTGTTGGTTCTAATATTTAGTACATGAGCGATTTTTGCCCTGGAAATTTAAAGTGATCGCTTTTTAGTCCCTTAAATGATGTGGTAAACTAAAAACTGACATTTTATCACTCTACATGGACTAAAAGTGATCATTTTAAGGGTAAAAAGGGTTCACTTTAAACTTTAGGGACTAAAATCGCTCGAGTTAGGGACAAAAAGTGTATTTTGGCTTGATATTATTCTTGGCAATAATTAATTTTGAGAAACTTTCTTTACATCATGTAGAATGCCACAAATTGTACTGCCTGCCTTTTGGAAAAAAATTGCAGTGCTGCCTTTGCAGACGTTAGGTACAGAATCTGCTCTTCTGATTTGAATGACTCCCAAAAAGATGCAGTTTTAAGCTGCTTGGTAACTAGGGAATGCCACCATCAGAGTACTGTCAAACTAATATGGGGCCCTCCGGGGACTGGGAAAACCAAGACAGTTGGTTTCATGTTATGCTCTCTTCTTAGAATGAAATGCAGAACACTTATATGTGCCCCAACCAATACTGCTCTTTTAGAAGTGACGCAGCGGCTTCTAAAGAATGTGACAGGGTCACTTGAATATGATACTTATGGGCTTGGAGATGTGGTTTTGTTTGGGAATAGTGAGCGAATGAAGATTTTCGATTGTCCTGACCTCCTTGATGTATTCCTTGATAACCGTGTTAAAATACTATATGAATGCCTTGTTTCATCATCTGGTTGGAAAGGTAGTTTACTATCAATGATGTGTTTGCTGGAGGACCCTAAACGCCAATATGAGTTGTACATGAATGAAAGAAGCATGACAGACAATAAGAAGGGCAAAATTGAAGGGATGTCTATAAATAAAGGGAGAAACAGGATCCAGGGAAAGGAGATTGATCAATCCTTTGAAGACAAGAAGGGCAAGAAAAATATAAAGAAAGTTATTGTTCAAGTCTTAAATGAAAACAAAAACAAGAAAACACTGGAGATTTTTCCTTCTGAGAAGGAAAAGAAATTAGAGAATGAGGAAATACAAAACAAATGTGATGATCCTTTATCTTTTGAGGAGTTTATTCAGAGAAGATTTGATTGCATTTTAAAGCGTCTCAATTACTGTATTGTAAATTTGTATACACACTTACCTACTTTTTTATTTCATTAGAAGTGGTAAAGAACATGAACTTGGCTCTTGATTTTCTCAGATCTCTTGAAACATTGTTGTGTACTGTTACCGTTGCTGATAAAGGATTAAAGCAAGTCTCTGGTGAAAATGAACAAAGCAGACTCGGTAACTTAATGAAATCTAGTTTTGTGAGAAAAGAATGCCTTCAGATACTTAGATCACTTCCCCAAAAATTCCCTGTTCCAGATTTTAGATGCGAGGATGAGATAAAAAAATTCTGCCTGGAGAATTCATGTCTATTTTTCTGCACTGTATCAAGTTCTGCTAAATTGCATGAAGTAAAGGTTAAATGGGAAGTACTGGTTATAGATGAAGCTGCTCAGCTTAAGGAATGTGAATCAACCATTCCTTTACAACTTCCTGGCCTCCACCATGCTATTCTCATTGGAGATGAGCAGCAATTTCCTGCGATGGTTAAAAGCAAGGTCTAGAGTTTTATCTGTCTTTCTGTCTTTATGAATTATTAATAGATTTTATGTATCCTTAAAATTTGCTATTATTAGGTTTCTGAGGAAGCTGAATTTGGAAGAAGTTTGTTCCAGAGGCTGGTATTGCTAGGACAAAAGAAAGAACTTCTTAATGTCCAGCACAGGATGCATCCATCCATAAGCTTATTTCCAAATAGGGTGTTCTATGAAAATCAGATTTTGGATGGTCCCAATGTCAAAGAAAGAAGGCATGAGAAGCGTTTCCTTCAGGGAAATATGTTTGGCTCCTACTCTTTCATTAATGTAGCACATGGAAAAGAGGAATTCGATAACAGCCACAGTCTCAAAAATATGGTTGAGGTTGCTATGGCGTCTGAGATAGTTGCAAGGCTTTTCAAAGGTATGTATAAATTTAGAACTAATGCTAGTCTCAATTTTGCTGAAATGTTATGCTAGGAATTTTAAATTATGGTCAGCTTGATGATAGATCATTTTATGAGTACAATGACTCTCTTTTTTATTTGTTTCTCTGCCACTGCTAAAGAATCTGTTTGCACAAAGAAGAAAGTTAAAGTTGGTATCATCTCACCATACAAGGCACAAGTCTATGCAATTGGAGAGAAGGTGAAAAACTACAGTGCTGATTCTAATGATGACTTCTCAATTAGTGTTCGCTCTGTTGATGGGTTCCAGGGTGGTGAGGAGGATGTGATAATTGTCTCTACTGTCAGATGTAATATGAATGGAGTAGTTGGTTTTCTTAAAAATCGTCAAAGAGCAAATGTGGCACTAACCCGTGCAAGGTAATACATTGCATACTTGAGTCTTGACATATTTTGAGGCTTTGGTGGCTTTTGCAATTAATAGGCACGCTTTCACTCTGCAGGCATTGCCTTTGGATATTGGGAAATGAAGCAACTTTAATTAAAAGGTGCACTATTTGGAAGGATTTAGTCATCGATGCCAAGAAGCGGGGGTGTTTCTACAATGCTGATGAAGACAAAAGCTTGGCTCAGGCTATTACAGCTGCCTTGGTTGAACATAACCAAATACACATTTTACTCAACATGGGCCAGATGGAAGGTATGCTGATTAAATTATTTTTTTCCTTTTACTATTTTTAATGATACATCAACTATTGTTTCTAGTTTCTATGCTTCTCTTATCAAAAAGTATGAGCTGAAAATTCTTTTATTTCATATATGGTAGTTTCTTTTTGACAATATGAAGAATTTATTGACCTCAGTTTCTATTTTGTCCATAAAGTTAGTATGGTTTGTTCATAATATAATAAAACTGCTCAAAAAATGAAGGGGAAAAGATTAAATCATTGTGTCTCAGTTTTGTTCTTCCCCTTGAACAGATATTATCAGGGGAACAACATATTAAAAATGATTTTACATATCCAAGTGAATTCATTTTAATTAATTTCCATTTACTTCTTAATTACAATTTTATGCTAGGAACCAAAGCATAGATAATATTCAATATAGGAGGCTGAGGCTTTTGGAATTTGAATTCCATATTCCTCAATTCAGTAGGTTTAAACAATAATCAATTGACCCTCACTAATTTTTTATTTTTTATTTATTAATATAGGTCTCTTTCAGCAATGATTTTTTGAGATCCATGTCGAAAGTTGAAAATGCTGAGACTTGTAAAGAAGTGCTTACTTTATTGGAAAATCTTGCAAATGGTTGGCGTCAACCTCTCGAAATGAAAAAACTCTTTTACCATCACGGAACTTCTTCCCAATTAGTAGAGCAGTACAAGGTCAATGGGTTGCTAAATCTTGTTTGGACGGTTGACATACTTGAGGAGAATTCATATTACATTCAGATTTTGAAGGTCTGGGACATTTTGCCATTATCTGAAATGCCAAGACTAGCAAATCATCTTCATATCTTATTTGAGAATTACACAGTGGATAAGATGAATCGCTGCAAACACAAAAGTCTCAACAGGTATGCATTTGTCTGTATTCATACTTGTCAATTAGCTTTTAATAATTTTTTCCCATGATTGTGGAAGATGTGATTTCTGAAGTCAAAATGGTGATTGGTGAACTTCGTTTTTTTTTTTTTTTTTTTTTTTTTCCTACTCTACAATCTTTGAACCTTTGACGTTGGGTATAGCTACAAATTCAGCTAACCACCTATTCTAGTTAGATTTCCTGGTTGGAGGCAATATGGTATAATCAAGTTGGCCTTAACCAAAGAAATCTGTCAAATAGAGTTTTAGAAGGCAGTTCAAGATTCTTCATCTATTAATATAAGTATATATATTGTAGACACATAAATATAACTAGACAGCGAGAGAGAAGACCTCAATATATTTTTGTAATTACTACTTAAGCAAGGGCATTGTTCCAGAATATGTGCTTTAGGCCTGAAGGGTGTGGGAAAGAAGAAAATTTAAACTTTTATGTTGGATTTCTCAAATTTGGGAAGAATGTATGTTGTGGAAACCTAACTCAAAGTTTAATTTGCTATAGGTCTTTGGTGGTTCCAATGAGATGGCCAATAGGCTCAAATAGTTGTACTGAAGCTGATCCTGTGCAATCACTATTAGAACCATTGGCTTCACTCAGTCTGAGGGATGATTCAGAATCATCATCTACAACTTTTAGGTAAGTAACAAGTTCAAATTTTCAGCAATTATTTTATTAGTCAATTTTTCTTACTTTAGAATAGCTTAAACAAATTTAAATAGTGAGTGTAGAGCAGTTTTTATTCAATTTTAAGCATGCATTACATTGTTGAATGGGAGTTACCATGTTGCTGGAGTAAGGTGTCAGTTAAAAACATCGACAATAAGTTTTGTTATTCTTTAGGCCAACTAGCACTGCTACTTCTTGAAATCTTGATACTGGACATAATGTGACCAGAAAATGCTCATGCTGGTATAGGAAGAAATCCTTATACAGGACTTTAAATTATGTCTAGATACAATTGATTTTCTTTCCTTCGACTTTTTGTGGTCCTTGTCTAAATGGAAAATTCCTAGGTCATACAATATTAGATCACTAATTTCTTTTGATAATAGCTTTTGTCATTATCAATATAGTTCCTGATTTGTGACACATCTAATTATCATTACTGATACATCATATATTATTATTATTTTGGTGTGCAACATTGTAAAATAATTCCTTTGTAACCTTATTTTGACTGGTATTTTGAAGGCTTCAATCTGCATAATCAGAACCTTGTGTCATTTTTTTACCTTACTTTCTCTCATGTGAGAAAACATGCATATTAAATTGAAGGCTAGTTTGAAGAGCTTACTGTTTTTCCAATCAATATAGTATGCAGAAATAAGTCTACTATGGAGAGAAGTGATGTCACGAAGTGGTTAATAAATTTTCCTGATGACTAATGAGGTATGTTTACATTCTTCTTGGGACAACTGGTAATTTATCATGATTAATCATTGAGTTAATATTTGAATTTAATTTGTAGTTTGAAAATGTTGTGAGACTTATTATCTTTAACTTTTAATATCTTATTATTATTGGATTCTAGCTAATATGGATAAATCTATAATTATCACTTCTTGTTCTGTTTGGATGCAGGTCATTGGGTTGGCAGTCATGATTCCTCAAACAAAGATCATAAACATCACCAGCCATGTTTCTTACATATTATACATGTCCTACCCATCTTAACTAGATTCAATGCACATTTGTTCTTATTTCTTATTTTGTTTTCTTTTTCTAAAGTAATGAAAAACTCTACTATGTTTAGAGGATTTAAACTAAGAATATAATACTCTCTTGAGAAAGACTACTGCCCATCTCTCTGTATTTGCATGCAATTTCATGCAAAAAAGCATTTTGATCTTATTTGCATAAAGTGCTATTGCATCATGATCCTGCATTATTGCAATTTCTTAGACTGCTTGATTGTCAACAGTGATGCAGCAACCTATACAAAACAATCAAATGCACAATTTCAGTCTAATTAATGAACACCTGCTATCCTCTGCTAGAAAGTTTCTGATTGTGAACTATATATAGAGGGAGACATCTTGCATCTTCTAGACGACTTATGAATTTCATAGAATAGTATTATAGCAACCAAGAAAGAGAAAAGTCAAAGGAAACAACATGGCTGCTCATGATTAGTGCCTACTTATGAGATAAATGACACTTAATCAACGGCCTACACTAGCAAATTTTTTTTCCCAGTATTACCTTGTGTGAAAGAAAATTTTCTAGTCAAAATCAAAGTAATCAATCAATAAATTGACAAACATCCCCTAGACTTCCAAATACAAATTCCCCTTGAGTTTAGACTTTACGTTATTATTTTGGTTAGACGGGCAAATACAAATTCCCCTTGAGTTCTATAGTACTAATTATTTGGTTAGACGGGCAATTACAATTTCCCCTTGAGTTCTATAGTACTAAAAGTGTGTGTTTGGCAAAAATTATTTTTGCCAACTTATTTTACTATTCAGCTTATTTTTGTTACTATTTATGGGTCCCACTGCACTTTTTGGTACTATTCATGGGTCTCACTGTACTATTTTAGCTAACTTTTACCTTTATTTACAGTACTTTCAGCAAAAAATTTTCAGTTTCAGTAAAATAAACGGATCCCAAACAGACCCTAATTATTTATGCATTTACATGTTAACTTTTTACCAATTGTGGAAAGACATAAACATGGTATTGTTTTAGAAACTTGTGAAGATTCCTGGTTGAGAGTTGCAATTTAAGATGTGAATGTCTTGAGAGAACTAGTAGTACTCATGGACCTAAAAGATATAAATTGCCAAGTGAGCTAGAAATACTTGCAAAGTTATGAGCCCATGAGCAAGCCCATGTGCTGGCCATAAACACAGCTAGACTGGTCTCTTATATTTGCTCAAAATCTCGAACTAATTTCCTCCAGTCCACTATGGAAAAGTAATATATGACCTTGCTTAGTGCTAACTGACCAAATCCCCTTTTTAGGGGTCATTTTCCCTTAAGAGAGCACAAACAAAGCTGGTTTGGTAAACATATAAACCAAAATAGTTACAAATCAAAATGGTTCTAATATTCAAATAAGAACAAAACTCAAAGGTTGCCATTTTTTGAAATAGGCAACAACCAAAAGCTTTAATCCTTATTCAAGGATGGACATTAGGCATGTCCTAAGCCTATATAAGGCATGGTTTTAAGCCATGCATTAATCAGACTTCACTTATCTCCCATAACTACACTTACCCTTGAGTCCAAACTTTTGATTTAAGAAACAACAGATCCAAAAGGAGCTCTTGTGGATGTGGTAGTGCAGGTAGCTCTCTCTGTCTCTGTCTCTCTTTTTCTCTCTCTCTCCAATTCCTTCTTTTTCCTCATTCTGCTATATTAAAAGCATAATGAGACAAGGATCATTTGTGTTAATATTTTCCTTTTGTGAGTTAGTGTCTTTTAAGGGTCTGTTTGGTTGGGAAGATAGAAAAGTAGGAGGATAATAAATAGGGAAATGATAGAAAAGTGAAGGAATAGAAGATGTTTTAGTTTTATCTTGTGATATTTGATTTGGGGTGGAAAGTGGAGGGATGTTAAACTTTTTTATTTGGTTGAAAAGAAAAATGAGAGGATAGAAAATAATGTCATGCCTCTATTGTGTGTGTGTATATATATATTACTAGGAAAAAAATTTGGAGTTATGAACAGCTTCGTTGAACTTGGAAACATAAAAATGTGTCAATTGAGATTTGAGATGCAAACATTGCCTGAAAAATATTTGCTGATCCGATAAAGAAGATTCAAAACAAAGTGATGTTAAAACTCAACTCTGAAGCAACATGAACTAAAGATCAGCCCCCAGGAATAAAATGGTAGCATTTTACAACAAAGACCCCGGCTTAAAAATAAAACGACAGCGTTGCACTTAAAACACTCTGAACTGAAGTGTGAATACGCTTAAATGAAAACACGAGTTTCTCACGTGCCATTAGTTTCAGTTTGTTAACTTAAGTCAATCTCTTTTCTCTATCCCGTCCCTTGTGGTTTGGGAAAACGACCCTCCAATCCAAACTTGAAGGAAAAAAAACACTTCCCCCTCTTTACATGTAATTGAGCAAACTTTGTTAAATTAATATTAAAAATATAGTGTACTAACTTGGGTGGATTTTTGAAATTATCTTATTTCATAATTAAAATTCATTATTTTATATTTTTATTTAAAATGTATTTTAAAATGTTAAGTGTGAATTTTGCTTATTATTCTTTTTTTTAACAGATTATGGAGAGATTTCCGTTGTAAGCAGGGCCGGCCCTAGGCCTAGGCCACTTAGGCCATCGCCTAGGGCCCCTTACTAGAGAAAGGCCCCAAAAATTGGGGCAAAATTTGATATATTTTTTTAAAAAATATATATTTTTTGAGATGTAGGAAAAAAAAATAGTTTTCCATCTTTTTTCTACATTTATGAAGTCTTAAAGAATTGAGTAATGCTAGAAATAATACAACTTTAAATACATGGGTCTTACAAATATATGTGTCACTAATCATAAAAAATAATTTAAATTGGAAAATGCTAGAAATACTATAAATTTAAGTACATGGGTCTTATAAATTGATGGGACAATTAATATGATTTGTGCACATCAACAACTTATTAAATACATTTTTGAATTAATTTTTGTTTTTTTTTTTTGATAAATAATTACAACATGCTACTAACCCCGCAGTTCGAACCCTTTCCCCCTTAGACCACCAAGCATTTTGTGCATGGAGAGGTGCCAATTCAACTACAAGGCCTTTGGCTTGAATTACTTTTTGTGATTGTTGATACTTGATACATCTTTGTAAGCCTCATGTTGTAAAATTTATAATATCTCTAACATCATATATTCAAATACTTGTTTATTATTTTCTTGAAGTGTCACTGATCACATTCATTGTTACATCATTTGCAAGTTTTTTTTGTAGTAAAATTTGTTATAGCTTTAGCATTTTTCCAAAAAAAAAAAAAAAAAACGTAATACAAAATAAAAAGAATAGATTTTTGTTATATAAAAATTATGATATTAAACACTAGTTAAATATTATTTAAATAGGTTCCTTAAAAAAAATTTATTTAAGTGATAATAAAAAGACCTCATTTAAATATATCGTCTTAGGCCTCCAATTTTGTTGGCCGCCCCTGGTTGTAAGTGTTTTGATGCTTGATAAATTTTGCATTTTTATTCTAAATTTATCAAATTTTTTTTTTTTACTAACAATGGTTAAATTTTTGTAAAGAGATTCTAATGAAAATTTAGAACATATCATTACTAATATAAACAAAAGGGGGTTGGAGTGTTAATTTCTTTGAATCTTAAGAGAGGAGAGTGCTTTTTTCCTTCAAATTTAGGGTGGAGTGTAATTTTTTCAAACCTAGAAGAGGAGTGTAATTACCCCCATTTTATTTTTATTCTTTAAAAAAAAAAATAGGAGTTAGCTAGATTAGGCCAGCCTCCGGGCCGGGCTCTCGGATTAAACCTTTCCTTTTTGAATGCAACCAACCCTTATGGATGCCCACCAATGGACTCCTGCTGGTAGCGGAACTCGAACCTAGGTAGGTTAGAATTTTTATTCCTTCTTCATCAAAACAGAGCTTTAGACTATTGTAGACTATCTCAAATGGTGAAGCACATTGGCTGTCATTATTTTCCTAATAAATTTAAAACTTAAAAAAAGCTTGTAATCTCAAAAGGCAGAATGTAGTTAAAGCAAAAGTCATAGAGTGAAGCAAAAATTATGAAGTGAAAATAATAAAGATTCTGATTCTTCAGTCCATGACTAATCCATT